>JAAEAF010008968.1:0-44262 GCA_011037195.1 Triatoma infestans
TGTATCTCATACGAAGTCTGTTCAGATACCAACACTGTATCTCATACAAGGTCAGTTCAGATACCAACACTGTATCTCATACGAGGTCCGTTCAGATACCAACACTGTATCTCATATGAAGTCTGTTCAGATACCAACACTGTATCTCATAAGAAGTCTATTCACATACGAACACTGTATCTCATACGAAGTCTGTTTAGATACCAACACTGTATCACATACGAGGTCTGTTCAGATACCAACACTGTATCTCATACGAGGTCTGTTCAGACACCAACACTGTATCTCATACGAAGTCTATTCAGATACCAACACTGTATCTCATACGAAGCTGTCGGTTAGAATCTAACAACCAGAAGTGCGGCTTTAGTGATTTACTTTACTTTATATATCGAATACTATCTATACACCACAAATATACCTCACACTTTTATTTGAAATATTTGTATAGAGTAATTGATTGTTGATAAGCTCTTGAGGAGCTGCAACCTAAGTTTTCTACTAAAGTGCCATTTCAATAGAATGTATGCTACTACTACTACTCAAATTAAGATGCAGTTAAAGCATTGTTGGAATTCCAAATTTTAGGAAATGTGGTAATTCGGAAGTGTACACAGAATGGCTTACTTGAGGTAACAATACAATATTTCGTACCATTATTACCACTTAATTTTATCTGACCTCTTGCCACGAGCTCAGTTGTTACACTCTCATTATGAGATGGTTTAATCTGATCAAATATATCTTGATTAATACACATGTGAGATGCGCTTCCCCTGTTCAAGTACTGAAGACATACAGATGAATTATCTAAACTGGGGAAGTTGATAAACTGCATGAAACCCAGCATCTGTTATTTCAAATTCAGTAGATTTCTTCTTTTTACTTTGCAAACTGTCGTAACCAAAATGTTTATTTCTTAAAAGATTTCTCAGAAATTTAGTATTAGCACTAATAGAAGTAGCATTTTTATGATTACGATTAAATTTATTATTCACCATTAGATCATTGGCATCTATGCTTGAATCTTCCCTACGATGTGAGCCTTATACCTCTACAATTTTAATTCTGTGTGACTTGGGTAAGGCAACCCTAGATACTATTGCACAACGGAAATTTTCATATTCGTGAGGCAGACTGTAAAATGTCATCACAGTCAATAAATCGTCATTAATTGTTATTTCAAGATCTTGTAGTTTATCTGGAAGTCAAAGAAAGTGAAAACATCGTTTCTAAACTAGCTTTTTGTCATTTTACATAAGCCTAATAATTGTTTTAATAAGTTTTCTTTACGCGCAGGTAAATAGAATAAAATTTATGCCATACCTCATATGATATTATACAATCTTTTATTTGCTTTAACTCGGACGGCTTAATTAACAAAATTAAATTTGACTTTGCCTTCGGACCGGCGATTTTCCAAGCGTTACTTCTGTAGCGTCTTCAGGTTTCCTCACATTTCCAGGCGCTCAGCAAGGAAGTCCAGAAGAGAAAAAAAGTAAAAATGTTCACATTAGAAATATGATGAACGTGAAGGAAAACCTTCTGGAAATAGTAGAAAGGCAGAGGTTACGTTGGTTTGGGCATTTGGAAAGGATGACGATGGAAGGCTACCAAAGGAACTTTTGGAATGGGAAGTAGAAGGAAGAAGGAAAAGGGGAAGACCCAGGAGAAAATGGATGGACGAAATTCTAGAGAGTTTGGTAGGACATGGATTAAGCGGAGAGCAAGCTTTAGATAGAAGAGAATGGAAGAAGTTCACAGAGCATTTGTAGATGGAGGAGACCCACTAAAAGTGGAACAATCCTAAAAAAAAAAAAATACACTGACATCTATTGGTTATGTAACAAGTATTGGATGATTAGGATATTGCACTGCAACCTGAAAGATCTATGGCACCCTCCAGGAGCCTTCTCAGTGCACTGCCACCACCGGGTAGTGAGCTATAGAGTCTTCTCGGAAAAGAAGGCATTACTTCTTGGAAGAGAGCATTACTGGGTTCGGACCTGAAAACTTCGCATGGTAGTCCAGAGCGCTATCGCTGACCTAATCCCTTCCCAAGGTTGTACTTGATATGTTGCTGGGTATGTATGTATAGCACCAAATCCAATAGATATATTTCTGGGGACAAATTATTTTAGGGAGTCCTAGGAAATTAGTAGATTTCTGATCTAGGCGTGACAACTCAATATAGGAAATTAGTAGATTTCTGATCTAGGCGTGACAACTCAATATAGGAAATTAGTAGATTTCTGATCTAGGCGTGACAACTCAATATAGGAAATTAGTAGATTTCATATATTAATGGAAATGATCTAGGCGTGACAACTCAATATAGGAAATTAGTAGATTTCATATGTTAATGGAAATGATCTAGGCGTGTCACAACTCAATATAGGAAATTAGTAGATTTCATATGTTAATGGAAATGATCTAGGCGTGACAACTCAATATAGGAAATTAGTAGATTTCATATGTTAATGGAAATGATCTAGGCGTGTCACAACTCAATATAGGAAATTTGTCACGCAATACTTTCGCTTACAAAAAAAAAACAACAAAAACAACCAGTATATAAGTCAAAGTAAAACTGTCTATTAAATCCCCGTTTCAATGGTTTACCTCTTATTCTGTATCACACTTTGTATAAATTAGTTGACGCACAAGTTCAATGTAAAGTCATTACAAAATAGATAACAACCGTAAAATATGGAGAAGACAATAGTCTTGTCTTTATATTATGATGGCTAGAGTGAAATATTTAAAAAGAAATCAATGAAAAGTCCTGTGAAAATGGAAAAAATACGAGTTTTTTCCCCCACAGATTATTTTTAAGCTCAAGCTTCAAAATTTACATTACTTATATGATATCTATCCAAAAGTTATCAAAATCATATCGATCATTAAACAATAAAAAAAAGAAAGATTAATGATCCGATCAGCTGATTGAATCCCAGGAAAAATATTTAAGGAGAACTAAATAATGAATAAAAGTAGAGTGAATAATGCAAAAAGAGTGCAGAAGTGTCACTACCCTCCCCCCATGCCGCTTTGCCGACCTTCCATGGCTCCTACCACTGCATCCCTTCACTGCTCTTTGTACTCAACACACCTCATGAAATATGCATACCAGTTAAAGACCTACTTGAGAGAATTTTCAATGCAAACATTTTCTCCGCCACCCTCTGCTCTAGAACTTTCAACATGAAGGAATCTCATCCACAACTTCTGTTACGATATGATACAGTATCTTGTAAGTATTATATATATTGATTTTTTTTTCCATACATTCTATTTTCAAATAGTTTAAAAAAAATTTTGAAGCTTGGAATAAATCTGTCATTGTTCATAAATATGAGCAATGCCCTGAGGACTTAATCTGCATCACTTCTGATTATTAATTGTAAAGGTGCATTTGATTTTTAATTAAGTCAAGTCGAGGTAAGTACGGGGTCCCTAAATTCCTTAATTCGTCTTCCATCCAGAGGTTAGATTCAGAAGAAATGGTATTGTAAAGGCATTGTTTTTACTATAAATTCTTCATCTTGTTATTAACATTTTTTTAAATTAAAGTAAAACGACAGAAAAAAGAAATCCAAGAATTGGTTATGATTGAGAGCTTCATTTTCGCAGCAAAAGAGAGACAGGTGTGTGATATTCCCTGATTCATGCAGTAATTTGATAAAAATTCAAGAGACCCGTTCCAGCAATTAATTGCAATAAGAGTGTGAGTGCCACAAATCAGATTACTTTCCCTGTCCAGGCGTCCTGAAAACAGCTTTCCCCGTGAAAACACCATTTTCGAAACCTGAAACTACCGTAAGAGAAAGTAAGCAACAATATAGCAATAAGAGATAAAATAGAAATATTTAAATGTCTCAGCAGCAATAAAACAGATGTAAAGCAATATTTGAAGGAAAGGAAGAAAGATAAAATTGAAAAAAGTAATTTTGTTCTACAATATTTTGCAATATAAAATAAATTGAATACAACCGTGGATTTCACTGAATTTATTTTGCATCAAAGTAAACTTAATAAATATATTTATTTAAATTAAATAAGTTATAAATCTTCTTGGAAATAAAATAAATAAATACATAAATATTTAAGAGTTATAAACTCGATGAAAGATAGACGGACAAACACTCACAAGAAGAGAGTGAGAGAGAGCATAAATACATAAATATTGTGAGAAATGCTCTGGCGAAGTAATGAAATGTTCTACTTTCTCTTACTTGAAAAGTATTGCGATCGTGCCAGATTTTCGAATTTGAGTGTGTCTGTGTGTGTGAACAGCACAGAGCAAAAACGAAAATTTCTCACAGGAATTTCAAACATGATATTCCGTTTGATATCATCAAGGCTGGACAGGAAATTATCTATGAATATTTCCAAACCAGAAGTCCCACTTTAAAGATTGGATTTTTCCGTTTTTTGTAATTTGCGTGAAAATGGGCGCAACGCTTCTCTTTAAATTTCCAAAGCTATAGATCCATCATATTGATTTGAAAAATTTGTCTGCAAAAATTCATTTAGGGGTCCTTCGGGTGGGAGGGTTGGTGTTAGCTTTCCATTGAATCGAATGCCACTTTAGATCGTTACACGGATCTTTCACTTGTGCTAAATATTAATGAGAATTAAATATATTGCTAAAATTTCAAGTTTTAAAGAAATCATGAGATGGGAAGTGTGAATTTCCTGAACAGTTTTTTTTTTAATTTCCACGATTTCCTCGATGACGACATCAGCGGTTTTCTTCAATACTAACTACTCATTTTTGTTTGAAAAACTTTTTAGCCCCAAGAAAAATATTTTAGCTGTATGTGGGGTGGGGTGGGGTGAATGTTCATGTTATCCTGCAAAATGCCAGTGGTTACTGAGCCAGTTCTGCCAACTGGAAAACATTTACTTCTAGTTTCAAGAAAATTTGTCTGTCAGAACTGTGACAAAGTCGCAGTAAGAGAAATTCTTATGATTGTTTCGCGCCATATTTTTGAAATACAACTGTTGAAAGTTATTGGTTTATACTTTCTCCAGGAGCTGTAGGAGGAAATATTACAATCATGTCAAATTTTTGAAATTGAGTTTTCATGGAATTTGTAAATTAAATTTGAAGCCACCTAATATTGAAAATGTTGGTTTTTTAATAATATTAAAGTAAAGTAGAAGTTCTTAAATTAAACATTGGTTCTAACATTTTAAAATCAATTTAGCAATAAATTAGATCTCGGTAAACATAATATAATTTTGCGTAACTGTAACCTAATTGGGAAGGGAATAGCGTACGAAGTCGGTAAGTGGTTAGCGTACTGGACTCCCACTCGGAGGACCCGGGGTTCGAGTCCAGCTGCGTTGTCCTTAGATTTTTTTTCCTAGGAGGCTCTACAGCTCACTGTCCGGTAATGGACAGTGTTGTTTGTAACGAGAAAACACTGTCCGGAGGCCGGTAGTGCACTGAAAAGGCTCCGGGCGCCATTGAGGTAAAGTAAAAACGCGCCTTAAAGTAAAAAAAAAAAAAAAAAAAAAAAAAAAAAATCTAACCTAATGTTCTACATACTCTCGTGAATATGAGAAAGTAATTTTCTCTCTTGAATAGACAATCTTTTCTAGAAAAATAGAAAAATGAAATATTTAATGCAACTGTAAAGTTCTATACTATCGTCCAGTGAACTCGAGTGGTTAAAAGTGGCACCTTCCTATTTTGTCAACCAAATTTGTTCATTCAATTATTTTTCTCACATCCACACATACAGATCTCAGCTATAAATATTTGTTTCGTAGTCAGGGTATCTAAAATCTGCATTTCCGCAGATAACTCAAACTCAAAAACCCACACAAATGCAATAACTTTTTTTTTTGTTATTCAATAAACAGTTAAGAAGTAGAAACCTTCCCCTCACCCGACAAAAAACAAGATAAAAGTGAAAGATCTCCACAGAAAGTAATAAAAATACTGCATGGAGGAAAGAGAAATATAATGCCATGGTGATGATAACTGTGGTGCCAAAGCATCCTTAATCGTTTTTCTTTTTCTTTCTCACCCAAGGGAAAAAAGAACATTGCTTATGCTAAGAATTTCTCTGTAGTGAAATATTCTTGTAAAAAAGGGTTGAATATTGTTGTTTGGGGTGGGTGAGTGATTTGGAAGTACGAGATGCTGCCAGCATGGTAAAGAAACCCAAGAGTCTGTTGGGCTCATGAGTTCGGGTGGTGGGAGGACGGAACAATACAAAACCCTCCCTCCTATATCTAGCCACCCTAGCACGGCTTCACGGCCCACTTCAATGCCTATATATGGTATTTATCATTTGAATGATCCTCATTTTTAAGGATACTTGCCGAGTTTTATGGCCTGTTTGGATGATAGTGTGGAAAACGATGTATTGTTGTGTTGATTTCTCCCTTTTCACAGACATCTTCTCTTCGCAACTACACGCTCTCTCCCATATTGTTCTGTTTCATGGAGTGTAATCACTTTATCAACGCTAATATCACTGTTACTGTGGCAGTTAAGTGGAAATATGAAAAAAATCAATCGCCGATTTATTGAAATTACTAATTATTTATATTGGTGTCATAGATTTATACGTTCTGGTATTTTTATTATGACAAATATGGTGCGATGATGTAAGTTTTGTATTGTATTTATAGAGTACTTACTAGTTTGCAATCGCCTGAATATGAAAATGCAGTACTAAAAAAATATTGTCATATTAGGAACTAATTTTTTTAGTTTAGCCATAGCCATTAATAATTCAAAAGTCCGAGTTCCTATTTATTTATTACTTTACTACATAATAATTTACTCCACTAATATGTAATTAATTTCCTTTTTTACTTCCTGTAAATGTAGATATTGCAACTGTGTTAAAGTTTCAAAATTGAGTTATCACCGGAAGTATTGAGTCCCAGAATTGAGAAAGTGGTTTTTAGAAATTGGTCTTTCTTTCTTCCCCTCTCTATCTCACTGCCTTGTTTCTGTCTGCATGTCTGTATGGTGTACATAGTCAACACAACTCAAAAACGAAAAATTGCTGAAAGCTAAAACTTGATATTTCGTTCAGGTGTTACCGAATGTGGGCGACAGTAAAGTACTGAACAAAATCAAAGACTGATAGTCACCACTTTATTGAATGGATTTTTAGTTTCTCTCACTCCTAGCAAGAGGAAATATCGCGACCGTGCCAGCTTTTCGAAATAGGATTTCACCGGAAATACATGTTTTGAAGTCAACTGAATACGAAAAAAATGTTTTTTGCGAGTGGTCTGTATATGTGCCTGATTTTTTTTACCAAATATCTCAAAAAAGAAATATCGCAAGAAACTCAAACTTGGATTCCGTTAGGTATTACCATCGTATCAACAAGCAGGTTCCGGGCAAAATCCAGCACCCGGAAGTAAGAATTTAATGAATGTTTTTTTTTCCAGTTTTTCCTGATTTTCTCGTAAACTTCGTGTACTATCTACACACAACTACCTTATCACACATAAATACCTATCATTTTTATTTGTAACAGTTTCTCAAGAAAATTGTTTCTTTTTTTTTGGAGGTTCTGGAGGTTCAGTAGTGTTATGCTTTCCTTTAAAGTCCCACTTCAGGATAATACATGGTTTTTAACCTAAATAATATTAATTATTATTTAGGTTTTTACCTAAATAATATTGAAAGGGTTTTCAAATTCTCTCACTCCTAGCAAGAGGAAATATCGCGACCGTGCCAGCTTTTCGAAATAGGATTTCACCGGAAATACATGTTTTGAAGTCAACTGAATACGAAAAAAATGTTTTTTGCGAGTGGTCTGTATATGTGCCTGATTTTTTTTACCAAATATCTCAAAAAAGAAATATCGCAAGAAACTCAAACTTGGTATTCCGTTTAGGTATTACCATCGTATCAGACAAGCAGGTTCCGGGCAAAATCCATCACCCGGAAGTAAGAATTTACTGAATGATTTTTTTCCAGTTTTTCCTGATTTTCTCGTAAACTTCGTGTACTATCTACACACAACTACCTTATCACACATAAATACCTATCATTTTTATTTGTAACAGTTTCTCAAGAAAATTGTTTCTTTTTTTTTGGAGGTTCTGGAGGTTCAGTAGTGTTATGCTTTCCTTTAAAGTCCCACTTCAGGATAATATATGGTTTTTAACCTAAATAATATTAATTATTATTTAGGTTTTTACCTAAATAATATTGAAAGGGTTTCAAATTTTAAGATTAATCGGAAATGTGATTTTTACAGTATAGGTTTTTTTGAGTTTTCTCGACGACGGTTACAACGATTTTCTTTAAACTTGGAATGTTCCTAATGATAGAATTCAGATGATAGAAACGTATCATTTTTGTTTAAAACATTTTCCTGAAAAAATTGATTTTAGAGGGATATTGGAGGTCAGTCAGTTGGAGGTCAGTCAGTTGGAGGTCAGTCAGTTGGAGGTCAGTCAGTTGGAAGTCAGTCAGTTGGAAGTCAGTCAGTTAGAGGTTAATCAGTTGGAGGTCAGTCAGTTAGTTTAAATTTAAATTTGCACCAGCTTTCATTGGTTTGGGCATAGGGCGCTCCAGATAAGGCGGCTCAGGTATAGAAATAAAATCCTCACCACCATTTTTATTGCCAGCGCAACTAAACATTGTAATATTGCAATTTGAAAGAAAATTTCTTGATTAAATTGTATTAATTAGAGTAAGAGATTAATTAGTGTGAGTGTTTCACGTCAGTTTTTTTTTTTTTTTGGAATTATCTCGAAAATGGCTCCAACGATTTCCTTTAAACAAAGTATATGAACTATACATATGAAGAGTGGAATATTTTGCCGGCAAAATTCATTTGTGAGGGTTCTGAGAACGTTAGGCATTCCTCTAAATTCTATTTCAATTTCTTTTACGATTTTATCATCTATAATAAGAATTTAATGTTTGGCCAAAATTGGGAGTTTGAAAAAATTATTTTACTGGACGTGTGATTTTTTTTTTCTTTTTAACCAAAAAAAAAACACTTTGACCAGGATGCACATATATAAGTGTTCAGTTATTTGTGAAATTTGCAATTGGGTAATGCGCGTATACATAACTAAATAAATAAATGAGAACTATGTATTCAGAATTACAGTATGTAAAAGTCGTGTGAATTTTTCACAGCAGGTTTTGTGAAAATTCCTTTTTCCATCTGTTAGATTCAAGCGTCACTATAGAATTCGGCCCGGTCGGGCTGATTGATAGTGAGATGTTTCCGTGCCTTCACTGAGTTTCTCTTGGGCATTAGCCCAAGTAAGAAATACTATCATTAGGGCACTATAGTTTTAAGGAGACATTCCCTACGTATTGGGGCTCATCGGCTTCATTTTGTATAGTTTCTAAAACAGGGGAACAAAACATCCATCCAACTCATGACAGAAGGCTTGGGTTGTGAAATGATTACGTTCAGGATCTTTGGACTGTGCAGGATGTCTGTGGAACAGAATGCACTATTTCCACAGTAAGTTATTTTTTAATTAGTTCGGAAATCTGTGTATATTAGTTGGATTAGACTGCGGTCTGGGTTTTTTGGACTATAACCGGCTTGTCACTGTTTTTCTTCAAAAATTCAATTTTGAGGACAATTTTTGTTTGTGAAATAGAAGTTGAGAGGATAGTGGGTAAATTTTCAAACAGTTTATTTCGGTTCTTTTCTTTCATTTAATTAAAAAAGAAAATACACTAATCCAATTAATGCTGTATTCATTCATTATCAATTCAATGCAATGGGAGTGGCATAAATTACGTGTTAGTATTAAAATGGAGGACGTCCAAGGCGCCATCTATAAAGTACTAGTGAAAATTAAAAAAGAAACATAAATAAGACAGCAAACTAGAAACAAGGAGAACAGGTGTAGATTAAAGTTAAATGGTGGTTCAGCCACGATCAACAATATAAAAGTGGGTGTTGTAGAAACCAGTTGAAAAGTGAGTCAGTAGTGGTGCAGGGTTATTTCTCCAATTAGACGTGAACTGGAGAGTTAATTGTAGTGTCCGGCCAGAGAGGGCAGCAGCTTGTTGCCATTTTCCGGCGCCGCTATCTAAAGCTCCTCTTTCACATCTGAAACGTGGTTGTTACGGTGGCTTTGGTCTCCCACTAGTAATTGAACATCCTGGTAATCTTTCAACGGCCGCCCAGCACGCAATCTACTGGCTTCAACCAGCAAACTGAACCCGCTCTACATTACCTGTTGATTACTGCAATTACGTCAATATTGGGTGAAAATGAAACTGTAAATGGTATACAGACAAACCAACCGCTAGTGTAATTGTGGTAAATAAATGTTAGAGGGCTAAATTTTCTTTCACAAGAGAAAATTACTTCTGGCCAGAAGTTTCTAAGAAATAAAATGACAAAAAAAAAATGGCCAAGTGACAATCGCTCGACTCTCACTTTCGTCATTTTCCAAATGTCCATTTGAGAACAGTATTCAAACTAATAATTTTCATACGCTTTGACCTTACAAATGCATGTAGCTGGCATCTCCTTAACCGACTCAGAGAAATTATGAAGACTACTTACTGTGGGAACAGTGGCACACTTGCTTCTCATGGCAGCATTCATTGATCCTTTATAAGCACTCTACTTTCTTTATAAGCAATATCAACTTTATCTGTTGATATCCTGAGAAATACTACAATTTTCCACTACTTTTACGAGCTACTTCGTGGGAAAGCACTTCCTTCTGAGCGACATTTGATACGTGGAATTTGTATAGATCTAGTCGCCTAGTGTGCTAACACAGGTATTATTCTGTAAATTCGCATTTCCAGTTGGCCGAATTTCTTTAAATTTGGAATTCAAGCAACGCATTTAATGTTACTTAATACTATGTTAATAGCAGAACCGTATTTTATTCTGATGAAACACTTAACGACTCATCAATCAATTTTTCTTGCCAAAAAAATTACAAAAAAAAATTATGTCATGTTTTTAGATTTAAAGTTTAGAGAAAATCATTGACACCAATTTCGAGAAAATCGCCAAAACTAAAAAAAAAAACGCACTTCCGGTTGATGGAAGCTGCCCGTTGGTGGCGAACCTAAACGGGATAAAAACAATTAACTGCGTTTGGTTTTGTTTTTGAAATATTTGGTTCACAAATTCACATACAACGCCAAGCGCCAAAAACAGTTTTTCCCTGTTCTGGATGAAAATTCAATTTCGAAAATTTAACACTAATACTTCGCTGCGTCTACCCTTTTTTTTAAGTCGGTAAGGTTTCAGTCCAATGAAATTAAATTAGGCCAGTTTTTGTTTGTTTTTTCTAAGAGAAGCAACTCCAAGTTTAAATATCAAAACCTAATAAAAAAAATCTTAAGCTTTTTAAACATGATCTCGGAACAGACAAAGAAACAGGCAGACAGAAACAAAAAAACGATTTTTATATCTTTATAGAGTGAAATGGAAGAAAATGCAAATTGATGCAAAAAAAAAAGCTTGGAAGTAACCAAGTGTACGTATATATTATTGCTTTATGTGTAATACATGTAATAACAAATGTGGCCTCCTCTCCCACCGCCTATAAAATTTGACACAAGTTATTTGTGCAAATTGTTGTAGGTTAGGTGAGCGAATGGTGGCAGTTTGTAGACAAATACGTGCTGGCGGGGTTTGGCGAGCGACTAAGAGAGGATGTCTACCATAGAGTAAATATTATTTCAGTAGATAGATGTGAGGCCTGCCAAGTTGGTACTCCTGCTGCCTGTATGTTGTCACCCCCCCTGCCAACCAGGGTATATCTCGTCATCGTTCAAAGTTTGCTTTGTTGTCTATTCTAAATCAACGTTACATTTCCTTCTATCTTAATTGCTTAGTTTATATTTTTTTCTTTCCTTTTTCCTGACGTATTTCACCGACAGCCATTTATGTATTTGTGAAATTATTATTGTGAAATTTATGTATGTGAAATACTCGCAGGCTTTCTCCCCATTACAATTCACATGTCCTAATTTTCTTGAATCTTTACTAAATGTTTCTTCAATGTAAACAAGTGAGGGGGGGGGGGTGCACACTATACCAGAATGGCACCACTGAGGATCTCAGCACCCCAAAATACTGCTGTTAATTAAATTATATTCAAAATTTTCAAACTGTTTATTGCTTTTAAAACATTACAATTTTTAATGCCAGAGTTCACTAAACAAAATAATAATAAAATAAAGATATTCTTTTCTTCACCAATTAAGAGCAAATTTTTTTTTAATTTAAGGCGCATCAACAACTATGGTCATTGGCGCCCGAAGCCTTCTCAGTGCACTGTCGGCCTCCGGACAGTGAGCTGTAGAGGCTCCTAGGAAGAAAAAATCTAAGGGCAGCACAGCTGGACTCGAACCCGGGTCCTCCGTGTGGGAGTCCAGTACGCTAACCATTGAGCAAATCCCTTCAATTTAAGGCAAAATAAAGATAGATATACATGTTTACATATATTTAATTTTTTTTTTTTTTAAATTAATTTTATTTATTGCAATCGTTGAACTCAAGAACATATATTTCATGAATTTATGTTTGCATCTTACTGTATAATTTGTTTACAGCTACAGTAATTTATAAAATAACGTAAATAAATAGCTGTTAAAAAATCAAAATATCTTCCCAATTTATTTGATACCATCAAATAAACACATAAAAACTTACTTTATTCATTATTTTCTTTTTTATTGGTGTCGACATTACTATTATTACATGCTTATAGCCATTGATTTAAATGATTTCTTATCACTAAACATTTTTTTGAATAATTATACAAATTTCTAATATAATATAGATTAGTACAATTTAAAATATAGTATTTTCAATTTGCAGCAATTGTTGGCCGTTAGAAATGATCACTATAGGGATATTAGTAAAAACACTTAAAAAATTGTGTAGTGTTTTTCTTATGATACCCGCTGGCCGATCAGCCAACTAAGAGATACATCTGATATTTTCAATTTGCTAGTATTTTCTAGCAAATCAAATTCTATTTGACTCTCTCTCTCTCTATATATATATATATATCAAAGGTCTTACATTTTAACAATACGTGCATGGAATCAGGCGAATTATCATTATACAGCGCTCAGTAAGTTTCTGGTCTGAATTCATATTTTTTATCTCCTATTATTATTCTAGGGAATTTATAATTACCAAACGGATCTGTGTAATTAATTACTCTGACGTATTTTATTGGAGCATTCACCAAGATAAGACTACTTACTATTGTAATTACTGTGATTCTAATATACTTATTAAATTTTGTATTGTAGATGTTTTCGATGTCATTACACGAGAGGTACAATTTTAAAGCATCAAATAATCAATTTTTATTTCTAATCAATTCACTGCGATCTTGAGACTCCCAAAAATTTATCACACCTATATTTTCCAATGAACATTTTAAAAATTGACACCAATTAAAAGGAATCTAATCAGAATTTATTAAATTTACAAGCCTGTTAACACATAATTTCGGCATGCGATCCCTTTTAATTCTGAGTAGGATTACCTACCATCCGATCATCCTTTTAAATATAAAAAATCCATGTGTACTCTACTAATTTCATGTGGCAGCACTGCATCGAGTGTTGATTTGGGAAGTTTTAGGAGAGATTTAATAATTTTATTGTGACTTTTTTCAGGATGTCACAGTAAGGAGCTGACCAGATCTCTCCGCAGTGCAATAAGACGCTACCCACTATACTGCCAAAGAGAATTTCCTCAGTTTCCCTGAGTCTAATAAAATTATATATAAAATGACTAATTACTTTAAATTTTAATCATTTTCCATTTAGTGGTGCGGGGGGGGGAGCAAGCAACTACCCAGGCAGTTTTAAATTATGTATATCTAATAAGTATATCTGCTGTATGTGTAATAATCAATTGATTAGTGAAAAAACTATTAAAAGATTATTTATTACTTTTTGAATATTGAATATCGATTGTTCTCATATTAACAAGTCTAGACTTTAGTCAGAGTTTAAACAAAATTTTATTAATTCATTTTGTTTGCAGTTAGAAATATTTAATAAACAAAATACTCAATTAATTTAATTTTTTAATATTTGTTAAATTCGCAAGCAAGGAAATGAAATTCTATCACTTGATCTAAAAAGTAAATAGAATAAATATAGACTAAAGTTTTCTTCCGCCATTGTTTTGTAATTTCCAGGGAAAAATGGCTCATTTGAATAATTTATTACTGAGAAACTTTTCCAATTTAACTGTTACCTTTTAAATTACTTCTGTAAGAAAATTGTTTTAATTTTAAAAGTCAAATGGATTGGTTAATTTTGTAAATCTTTTTATTTTAATGTTTTATTTTCTACTATAGCTGTCATAGATCTTAATAAAAATACGACACCTGAGGGAAGGTGACCTTTCTGCTCCCCCAGAACCCCCCTAAAATCTATTATTCGGAAAAATGTTTCAAACAAAAGTGATAGTTCTATGTCTGTATAGTTCTATGTCTGTGTAGTTCTATGTCTGTATAGTTACTGTGTCTGTATAGTTACTATGTCTGTATAGTTCTATGTCTGTATAGTTACTATGTCTGTACAGTTCTATGTCTGTATAGTTACTATGTCTGTATAGTTACTATGTCTATATAGTTCTATGTCTGTATAGTTACTATGTCTGTATAGTTCTATGCCTGTATAGTTACTATGTCTGTATAGTTACTATTTCAAGTTCAAATTAATTTGTTGGCTTCTTCCTGGAACAAATCGCAGAAAATTGAAAAAAAAAAAATCAGTAAAGTGGTACATTCGTCTGACCGAAACAGTATTGTAAGGTCCCCCAGGAAACGGAATCACGTTTGAACTTTCTGCGATTATCTGTTCTCGTGTCATGCAGACCACACACACACACACACAGAGGCCAATTTCTAAACACCCCTTTTAGGTCTCAGGGATCTCAAAACCTGTATTTCCGGTGAAAACTCAATTTCGAAAATTTAATACGATCGCTTACAGCAACACTTATCCTTACAACAATAAGAAAAAATAATACAACTAAGAGAAAAAAATAATGGCAAAGAGAATATTTGTAGCAATAGAGAATAAGGATTGAGCACTATCTGTTGGCCAGACTGGTAACAGTATCAAGTTCACGCCAACACAGGACTTTGTGACTGAGAGACCTTTGGGTTCTTCTTTAATGTGGTCTCCCATATCGGCCAATTCTCTCTGATCAAGTTTTCTTTCTTTTTCTCCAACTTATTGTCTTTTAATTACTTTCTGCTTCATTCTGATCGCCTCTCTCTCTCACTCTCTTTCTAACTCTCTCTATATATACACACACCACTATTACTTCCTTTTAGTTCTTTTACTCTACTTTTGACAAAGTTTGTTCCAAAGTAAATAAGATACACTAATGGACTTTGTCAAACAACCGTTAGAGGCAGCGCTTTGTTTCTAGAACCAAAGATAGTTTTAATCTATTCTTGATGTCGAACCATCAATTCCCCACCTTGTTCTTATTGGCCAAATATTTATACATGGAATTTCACCTTGCTCAGGGAACAAGAACTGGACTAACCAATATTTCATTGATCTTGACAACACTACTAGCGAGATATCCTGCATTTCACTACCCCATTGTGACTGAAATGGCACTTCAGTAACGTATCAGGCGACATCGGCCGGATTCACTTACCAGAAACTAGCCCCCATCCAAATATTTTTCTCAGTGTTACTTTCTCTGACTTCTATAAAATCAAGTCTTGTAATCAGTCAAATTTTCGAAATTGAGATTTCACCTGACATTCATCGCATCCGACAAAAAATGATTCGTCCAAAATCCATCATCCGAAAATGAAACTTTAGTGAAACATTTTCTTTGGAGCATTTTTCTGGAGGGATTTGGGATGTTAGATTTAAAGTAATGCTAGGGATTGATCGACTACAAGGTCTGCGCGTGCTGAAAACTAATTTGTACTCCACCATCAAAAAGTAAAGTAAGTCAATTTTTTTCCGGCGCTTTACGTCCAATTGTGATGTGACGGGGTATAAGGCGCCACATTAGCTGAGTGGTTAGAGGCATGGACCGCAAAGCTGACATCAGCTAACGTAGCACCTTGTACCCCTCCACTAACTAACTTGTACTACTAAAAGCTCAGCATATTTAAAGAATATTTATCCATTTATTACAATTGTATTAACTGTAATAAGAAAACTTTAATAAGAAAACATCATCACATTAGAATCTGTTTCAGAACAAATTTTCTTCTGTTTAACTAATTAGCTTAACTGTTTAACTTAACTGCTTATTCTGTTTAACTATTAAGTAGCAATTAAATATTATAAAAAATTAGTCATACAATTATTAATTAGTGATCTTGAGATTTGCTTTTTAAAGAATGTAAAAATTCCGAATTTCTACCAAATTGATTGAAATTTCTTTAAAAGAATAAATATAATGTATTTTACTCAAATTATATTGTTTTTACTTTTTCTTGAGATATTGATGGGAAAAATTGCAATCCGTCAATCTTTTTCGAAGGATTCCAGCATGAGCTGCTTCCGTGCAACTGAACTATCGATTCGAATGTGTACTTTGCACGGCTGGACAAATAGAATTCAGCGCTTCTTCATAAATAAATGGATAAATGGCAAAGGTGACGTATTCCGAAATACATATTTTGGGGTACCCTAAGAGATACCTGTACAAAGATTCTGGCCAAAATTTGCTTCAATCTTTTGGTACAATTTACATATTTCTGACCCTGTCACCTCTATTTGAAACATTTTCTGGAAAGATTGGTTTGTAGACGGTGTTCTGAGATACCACGAGCGTCATTATATTTCAGAATACCTATCACATACAGTGGACAATTAAATATGTTCCAATTTTTCAAGTAAAAAAACTGAAGAAAATGGGTTACTGGAAGTTTAATTAAAAAATATATGTTCTTTCTTCAGTTTTTCGATTTCAATTCTCTGGAAAACGTCACAACAAGATTTTCTCTAAACCGTATTCATATATCTCACATTCAAGCGTATTAATTCATTTAAAACATTTTTCCAAGAAAATTGATTCCAGGGGGAGCAGGAACGTTGTGGTGGTACGTAGAGGAAGTGGCTATCAAGCCTAATTCACTGTGGTACAATGGCTAAAGTGGCTACGATGTGGTGCCAGTGTTACTACACTGAATATAATGTAAATTTTTAAATTTGGGATTTCTCTACTATGTTTAGTTTTATTTTCCGTTTGCTGCACCCACGGTTCGAGAGCATTTAACTGAGCTTGAGGATTTCAGGGAAACTATGATGGGATCTTTATGAGCGTATAGGATGCCGATATCATTAGCATAAAGTACATAGTTGTTTCTGGATTACGTAGAATATCCAGTAGAATACAGTAATAAAGCAGTTCTGTGGGTCTTCTGCTTTCATAGAGCAGAATAAGTTAAGGGCAGACGGCCATGGCTGACTGAAGTGCCTGCAGTAAAAAGGTAGTTAAGTACACAGATTTGAGCATAAGTAGCCTTTGAGCTTCCTTGGCAGTCCAGGATGCCAAAGTCGGTTAAAAAGATGGGTAACGTCGAGGAAACCTTCCGCGAGCAATCGTGTTTCTGCTCAAAGGAGGAAAAGATCACATTTACAATGCGGTGGGGCTGGAGGGTCGTGGATTGTAGAAACCAAATAAGGAAATAAAACTAAATAGACTGCAAATCTTCTTCTAATATAACGAAAGTAACAATACCAGTTTTGTAACGTTAAAAAAGTTAATAAATAAAAAATATAAAACAAATATTACGGAAGTATAAACTAGTGAGAGAGTAATATTGGTAGGAAATTGAGTTTTGTTTAATATCGGTGCCCGAGGGAATAGGATCCCGCCGGCGGGAACTATCTAGCTTGTTGTAGCTCACTACAGAGGGAGTTGCTTTTGCCAGGGTTTACCATAATACCACGCTGAACCACTTGTGCCTACATCCAAACATACACACAAACACACACCGGCTCTACAAGCAGAGATGGTGCTGGTTTATTGTATGTGGGCGGATGGATGGGGGTTTAGAAAGTGGTCCCTATTCACGGTGGGGAGCGCCGCGTTAGGGCACTACCCCAGCCCCTCTTAGACCACATATAAATTGCCTATGTATAAGGCAAATAGTTACTTCGATTTACTGGGCTTTACACTATGTATTATTTTACTTCCATTATTGAGTTCCCAAATCATCCCCATTCCTCCCGACAACGTGAAAACAAAAAGCTTAACCAATAGTTTACCAATTTGGCGGCTTTTATTCAAATAAATTGTAGTTAAAATATTATGTATTCAAAATTTATTATAGTAATAAAACATGGGCGTATTTTGTAGTTTTACCTTAAAGATTACAAATTTCTACAGAGCCAACTTTATTGTTAACTTTTTGGTCCATTCTGTGGGGCCTCGGTCTTCCTCCCCCAGGGTTTTTTTCATTTTATGCGTCAATCCACCATTTTCAAATATCTAAGTGTTTTCTAGGGCTCTTGCAGTATACACGATCCATCCAAAACATAATTTTAGCGCCTGTTTTACTGTGGTTTCGGAATAATTTCCTGTTCCAATAATACTTTTTGAGAGACTCTGCCCAGCTCCTAGAATTAGAAAGCAAAAGATGCATTAATTCTTGTTTGATTTTTCTTCTTCCAATATTAGATTTGCTGAAGAATTCTTTCAAATGCTTGAAGCTTCTTTTCATATCTCAGTCTGGCTACTTACCCTAGCATTCAGAACTATAAGGGAGAACTAGTCTGATTGATGTTTTACAAAGATCCTTTTCAGTATTTTCGGAGAAGATTAACAAGCACCGTGCCTTATTTAATTTCCTGGAGTACTGGAATACCTCATATCTGGCATTCCCTGTTATGAGCATTCTCAATTAGATGAGTCTGTCTGCTCCCTATGTTTCTTGGCAATTGTTTTATTTAATCGTTGGAATAGGCAGGTCTTCCAGCATGCTAGTCTTACTTTCGTTTATAATAGCCCCTATTTTCTCAAGCACATTAGATTAAGGAACAAAAAAACACATATATAGTTGAATGCTTGAGAGGAGGGAGTGTCTATAAAGATAAATCTATTCCAGTTTCAAAGATCAGTTGTAGTGCCCTTGGATGTGTTCGTGTTTGTAACACACTCTAGACGTCTATGAAGTGTACAATGTGTGTATTAGTGAGCCTGCTTGTGTGATGATGTCTCTGGGTTTGCTAAACCCATGAAACTGCACGCAACTACCTATCAAGGACCTAGGTGAGTTGGAAATGTCTCAAGCAGGTGTTCTCCCTGTTGTTAAGCTGGGATCCCGCAGAGGAGCCTGTAGGAAGTGCGGCTAGATCCCCACGTCCTTCAGGAATCAAATTTGTTTAATCTAATTAATTCGTCAATTCACATCCGCTACGGTTGTCAAGTTACCTCTGAGTAGACCGAAATTAGATTATATCATCTGCACTCTAGTGGGTCTAGTCTCATAATTCACAAAAAATGTCAAAAGGTAAAAAAAAATACAAAAAACAAATTATACTAATAAAAACGGTTCAGTGATCAAAGCTGGCTGTAAAAAGTGTTCAAAAACATGACAAATATAAAAATTAAAATGAAAGAAAGAAATGAACAAATTAAAACGAAGCTGCGAGCCATACAGCCATACAAGATTACAATGTTATATATGGCAAGGCTCTGTAATGAGAGCCCGCAGTAATATATGTTGTTTATATATACACATATAGTTGGTTAAATAGATAACAATAGAAGAGCAATGGGAAGCACACTTTCCACCAATGAAATACCACGGCCAGATAAAAAGTTATTTTTTTCTAAAGTTAATAGGCGGGCACAGCTTTGCATCGCCATTGGCTTGATTTTATTCTCTCTCACTCTCTCTCTCTCTATACTATTTCCCATTTATATTTATTTTTATTCGTCTATTATCTGAGATCAATAAAATTTAGTATATTATATACCTAACTAACTAAAGAATTGTTATTGAAGTTTTAAAACGTTTAATACATCTTTTATGGAGTTCCATTTAATTAACTAGATGTCACCTAAACTTTGTCTGAGATTGTGGTGTACGATGATTTTTGTTCTTTATTTTTTACACTTACTCCTCGAAAACCTACATTTTTGAAATTGAGTTTTAACCGGAAATGTATGTTATAGATCCCTTAAGTATCAACACATTATGTTTTTTAGCGAGTGATCTAATCTATGAGGTATATATTGGCGAAGCCATTTTTGTCAGGAGGCGAAATATACAACTACCAAAACAGGTCAAGGATAAAAAAGGATCAAACATCCTTAATATTTTCGTAATCTATATGAATTGAAATGTATTTCATTTATATACATATAAACTAAACTTTCATGATAAATAATAATTAATTTTGGCCGTTGTTAATGATACAAGCGGCAGGGGTCAAAGAATAATGCTTGCTAACTTTATAAAAGCTCAGGTGACATTTACACGGCTCTATCTTACCGCTGTTACTACAATTACATCTGTATATACAAGATTACAAATTTTCATTAAACTTCAAATTTCTCTCATTTATCCTAACATAAATGTAGTGATGGAGGGCGGGGCAGGGGAGTAGTACCAGAAAAACAGTAAAATGATTACATTGTAGTCCAGAACAGAGCGCCAATAACATTTGAACTTTGACGACGCAGATTCCGCAGAACTGCCACAAATAATTTTTTCGGAAAAATGTGACCAATGAAAGTGAACGCAGCTAGGATTCCAAATTTAAAGGAAATCTTTATAATCGTTTTCGAGAAAATTCCAAAAATAGTCGAAAAATCTATTCTATAATAGGTTAACCGATTTTCTTTCATGTTTCCTGATTCATTTTCTTCCTTCAGTTTTCGTTTCGCTGTTTTTAACAGATAGACATAATTTTCTATAAATAACCTTTTATTAATATAGGGCAAGATAGGGAAACAAACCCAATACTACGCAAGAAATATCCGGTTGGCGGTCTCCACCACTAACTGCTATCACTATCGAGCAACCTGATTATCAGTGTTCAGCTGACTAAGTCCACATTGCTAGATAATATCTGAGATTGTGTTCAATATAGTATTCCGCTTTTTCTTCTTCTTCTTCATCGAAACGAACTGTTCATCATCAAAGTTTGGTCCAAGCCAGACTGGGAAGTAATGTTAGCTTTTCTGTCCTAAGTTTCCATCACGGTCAATCATATTATCCAGTCAGCTGGCACAATCAGCCGCTGAGAAGAGGGCTAATAATTAGTCAGCTGGCACAATCTGACGATGAGAATAGGGCCAGTAATTAGTCAGCTGGCACTATCTGACGATGAGAAGAAGCCAGTAATTAGTCAGCTGGCACAATCTGACGATGAGAAGAGGGCCAGTAATTAGTCAGCTGGCACAATCTGACAATGAGAAGAGGGCCGGTAATTCGTAAGCTGGAACAATCTGACGATGTGAAGAGGGCCAGTAAAATTAGTCAGCTGGCACAAGCTGGCGATAAGAAGAGGGCAAGTAATTAGTCAGCTGGCACAATCTGACGATGAGAATGATTTTCTCGAAAACGGGTGCGATGGTTTGAAACATTTTCTCGAGAAAACTTTATTTGGGGGATTATGAGAAAGCAGTAGCGTTATGCTTTCCTCTAAATTACCACCTATGCATAATATATGGTTTTTATCATCTACATAATATTAATATACTGTAAGGTTTTCCTCTGTGAACAGCTGTTCAGTAGCTACTGCAACTAGTTTCTAAGTGGGTTCGTTTAGATAAAACACTCTAAACTTCAATAAGAAAAACACCAATTTATTTTTGAACACAATAAATTACAATAAAGCACTTAATAATAATTAATACACAGTTTAAAACCAACAAAAGTTCACTCAGTTCACTCTTTATCCACTATTCACAAACTCTCGACTTCAGCTGTTGTTCACCTTTTTTAGCAGTGGAGAAGGGTCTGCAAGGTTCTCGATTATTCTAGAAAGAGCTAGAGCGCACCGCCAGCGCTTCCTAGCGACCACTAGGAGAACTTGAGGTACTTGCTTTCTCTCCTAGATGGCACCAGTGGCTGCGTTACAATACATTAGAAGCATTGATGGAATTCTAAATTTGAAGAAATCGGTTAACCGGGCGTGCAACGTATAGAATTGATTTTTGAGTTTTTGGAATTTTCTCGGAAATGGTTACAACGATTTTCTATAAGTTTGGAATGCTTGATGCTCAGGTAAAAACGTATCACTTTTATTTGAAACATTTTCTGAAAAAAATTATTTCAGAATGGTACTGGAGGTCTGTCAGTTGTTTAAATTTAAATTTGCACAAGATTCGTTGGTTTTGACATCGCGCGCTCCACATATGGCCGCTCAGGTATACAAGTAAAATCCCCAACACCATAAAAGTAGGAAGTGTAAAGACTAAATTATCTTTCGTAGAATCCTAAAATTTTTGTAATAAAGCGACCTAAAACTTTCTTTTTTACAAATAAAACAAACTTTCCATTAAAATTATCAATATTTACGATTTACGTTTTATTTCTTGATTATTTCCATGTAGAAGTATAATGAATAAGGGCGCAGAAGGTAATAAATAAATTAAAAAAGAATAAAGGGGAAGAAGATAGAAGAAGGGCGGAATAAGAATTGTGAGCAAGTGGGAGAACGCTGAAAGAAAGAAGACGAAGACATTCTTAAAATAATTACTTTCTGCAGCGCGGGGGCTGAGGTAGGAGGCCAAGTTCATCAAGCTTTGATGGTGTATACACTGAAAAAGGAGAAGAGATTCAGAGAATTTCATTATTAAGCGAGCAATGTTTATACTTTGTCTTATATTCCACTAAAAACAAATTTTGTCCCTACCTTAAAACAAGACCCTCCCCCGTACCAATATTTAGTACCTTGTTGGCAGTGCCCTCGATATTTACAGATTTCAAATTTGTATTGTTAAATGCTGTCTTACATTAGCTTTATCTTTTAGCTTTAAGAGCACCCATTTGTAGTAGATCTGATTAAACTTTAGAAAATGAATTCTTACTAAGACCTTAATTTCCGTTGCTCGGAATATGGATATATGAGAATTTTTCCGTCACATTTTGCTTCTAACTATCTAGTTTCCGCATTTGACCTCCGTGTGTCACATATGAAGGAAAAAGTATTAAGCATTTTGAAAAATCAAGTAGTAGATTTCTCAAACATTACCTTTAGAATAATCTCTTTTAATACTTAAACTGAAGGAGGGAATGAAAGGCTGTTACAGAATTAAACAGACAGTTTTTTGCCAAAGAACTTCTACCATTCAGCGCGAGATACTTTTACCTTCTGATAAATGTTAAATTTTCCTTCTGCTAAAAAGTTAAGGACTTGTTTTTGAGCATATCTCTTTGCTTGGTCACTTTCTGGGTAAAACTGGTTAACGTAGGGTACATATGGTGTGTTACCTGATAATAAACCTAAAGCTCCAGGATGGTAGGTCTGAATCTATAGTCTATTTTGAGGCAGGAAATCAATTAGCTTGGGAAATATCTTCTGGAAAACTATTTTCGCGGCTGAGATTTATTTTCGGGTAGCATTTCGATTGAACGGATTAACAACTCTAAATTAAAAAGTGTTTGTATTCTGCTCGTATATCAGATTGCGTTGAAGACACTAAGTTGTTCTGATCCAGATTGATATCAGAAATTTGGAAGAACTATTTTCTTCCAAGGATATTCTTGTAGTATGGGTGCTAGGTTATTGGGAATGCACGTGGACGAGGAGATGAAGAGGTTGATAAAATTATATGCCTTTTTTCCTTTTCATAAGATAAGCCGAGATAAACTCTGTGGGTGGTCAGCCGTGCACATTGGAGGTCGAACAGGCTAATTACTGTGATTTTCACAGACCCCCTCAGTTACCTTATTAGAGGTTAGATCTACGCATTGTGATTTAAGGAGACTTCTGGACTTAATGGAAGTCATGCTACATCTCTTTTGTAGAGTTTTCTGAGACAGATGAAATAAAAAATACCCGTCTAATTGATGACAGATTGCTTGGCTTGTGAGAAAACTAGCTGTAGGATCTTTGGTCAGAAGAGGATGTCCGTAAGTCGTTTCCTTTTTAAGGATTGTTTGTCCAATTTGAATTTTCTATCATCATTTCCTTTCTCAGACCACCATTACAGCTGACACAACATAAACTACTAGGATGGGTCCACAAGGAACCACAGTACCATTTCATCTTTTCATTCATTGTATATTTATATTGTAGTTATTTTTCATTAAATTTATCTTTTCATTTTATGTTTTTTACACATGCTGGGTTAAATAAGTATATATATATATATTTTATGTATAAAATAATATTTGTATATAAATATATGCAGTGGTTGTGTAATACTTAATTAATAGCATCGTTATGTTGACTGTAATAAGGTATCCAAGACTGTCATATATGTGCAGTTTCCAGGAGCATTTAGTACCTTATAGGACCACAAGGGGGACAGGTCAGAGTGCCTTGTGCGTCTCTGACCGCTTTAACTCCCCAAGCCAACCCCTCCTCCACGTGGTGTGGTCCGGGCACCTCCTTAGGGAGGTGGCGAACGGGGATATGGCGGGCCGGAGTAAACCCCCTCCGGTCTCCCACTTTCCTCCTCCCTCTTCCTTGGTATCCTGTCATGCCCCTTTTTCAGGTTTCCCCACCCAAGCCGAGAAGAGATGCGCGTCAAGGCTGGATGCGTACAGGGTTTTAAATATATGTGGGTAGCGGTCACCTTGGGACACCGGGCGACACCCCATTGTATCGTAGCCTTCTTGTGGTAAGAGGCTCTATCACAGGCGGCCGTTTAGATCCTCATTTATCGTGGGAACAATATGAGTGAACCACATAAAAATAAAAACTTAAAGAAAAGGGGCGAGGTTAAAGGCTCGCTCAGCTCGCTGTCATCGGCAGGCGGTGGGTCCCTAGGTTCTAGGGAAGGTACACCTGCGATGATCGAAACTACGGGGGGCAATCAGTCCGCCCCGGTTGAAGGAAGCCATGAGAGGGTGGTTGCTGGGGGGTCTGGTTGTCCAGGCTCCTCGTCGGCGGACCCTCTCGGCGAAGTGTCAGCTAGGATTGGGGGCATCAAGATCGCTCACAAAAGGCCCAGTGGAGCCCAGCGCAGACAGGAGGCGAGGCGCAGGGCTGCTGCTGGGGGAAGAGAGTGGATCCCCAATTGTGTGTGGAAGAGGATGCAGCGGGGGAGGGCCTCTTCCACGCAACCGGTGAGAGCTGCCGTAGCTGGGACCTCGACTGCCCGAGGTGGTGCCGGCGGTGATGTGAGGAGGGTGGCACAGGTTGCCGCCCCCCACGCATCTTTGCGGACTCCCAAGCGGGTGAGATCGGAGGTGAGCACGCCAAGCACCGAGCCGGGTGTTCCCTCAAGGGAAAGTAAGCGGGCAAGGGGTCGCGACGAGGTTCCTTTGGGTTCTTTAGGGATGTCCTTAGCTCCCATCGAATGGCGATCGCTCTTGAGGGGTATCCGAGTGACCGTCTGACAGAAAGTCAGGCGGGGCGGATACAGACTGAGATCGTCGCCAATATAGTGGGCGAGAGCAGGCCTCAGTTTAGGGGGTCCTACTGGTCCAGGGGCGTACTCGTTGTTGTTTGCAACAAGAGGCTACGCGCCTCTGGCTGGAGCAGTTGGTTCCCACTCTCCAAGTTGGGGAGGGTAGGCTGAGGGTAGGGCTCGCCAGAGACATACTTAGGTCGGCTAAGGTATCCGTATGGATATCTGGCTCCCTAAGGGAGGCTTCTCCAGCGGTCGTCTTGGACAAGTTCCGCATCCAAAATGAGGACTTGGAGACGGCGGACTGGAGACTCATCAGCAGAAGAGTGGAGACTCAGGGGCAATCCCTGGTCTTCGATGTGGCTGACCGGACCTTGGAGAGACTGAGGAGATCCGGGCTCGAGGTTTTCCTCGGGATGGATCTCATCAGGTTCCGGGTGATTTCCAGGCCGAGGGAAGATGGACAGGAAGACGAGGGACCCCCACTCTCCGATGGAGGTTACTCCAAGTAAACCTGCATCACAGTAGGGGAGCATCGTCGGCCCTGTCCAAATATCTCGTCAGAGAGAACATCTCCATCGCCCTCATTCAAGAGCCCTGGCTGGTCCGGGAGAGAGTTGCGGGGCTTGGAGAAGCAACAGGTAAGATAATCTATGATCGTAGCCTGGCGAATCCCAGGAGTTGTATGTATATCAGGGAAGAAATAACCTCGTTGCTGCTGATGGAACTTTGTTCTAGGGACCAGACTGCAATGAGAGTTAAACTACGGACGGAAGAGGGGACCAGGGAGTTAGTGCTGGCCTCCACGTACCTTCCGTACGACTCACCGGCGCCGCCACCGTCAGAGGAGATGCGGAAGCTGGTCACCTGGTGCAGGGAACACGGCCTGCAGCTCATAATTGGTTGCGATGCTAACTCGCACAACACTGTGTGGGGAAGCTCCGACACCAATAACAGAGGTAAGTCACTCCTTGATTTTATTTTGTCTAGTAAACTAAGCATAATAAACGAAGGAGAAGATGCAACTTTCTGCAATATTAATCGCAGGGAGGTGATCGATCTTACCTTAGGGACCAACTTTATTTCGACCCTGGTAAGAGACTGGCATGTGTCCCAGGAACCCTCACTGTCAGACCACATGTACATTAGGTTTGATATCCTGGCCAACTGCAGGGAAACTCTGGCCTTCAGGAATCCCAGGCGAACAGACTGGGACTCATATAGGCGGGATCTCAGCCATAACATCGGCTCAGTCAAACGCTCTTTTAAGACCCTGAATGACATCGAGGACGCTGCGGATCAACTGCAGCGAGTAATCTTGGATGCTTTCCGGGACAATTGCGCGGAAGTGGTGCGTACATCCACCAGAGGAGTCAGCTGGTGGAATGACCAGCTGGCAGGCCTCCGCGCTGGAGCGAGAAGACTGTTCAACGCGGCGAAAAGGAGGGGTACATGGAAGGAGTACCGTGAGGCCCTCACCTCTTACAATTAGCTATTAGGAAGGCTAAAAAGGACTCGTGGAGGAAGCTATGCGAGGTGGTAGCAACGACCTCCGAAGGGGCTAGACTTCACAGAATACTTTCAAGGGTACCGACAAATCCGTTGGTAACAATCAGGAAAACTGATGGCGGCTTTACGGAAGCGGGAAGGGATACACTGGAGCATATGGTCCAGGTGCACTTCCCTGGCTCGATAGTGACCTCGGTAGGTCCGCGGGATGAATCACGAATGGATCTAGGGGGTAGGCCCGGATCCAGGGGGGATTGGACCGCGGCCAAAGAATGTGTCACATTTAATAAGATTAAGTGGGCGATACAACATTTTAAGCCCTACAAGTCGCCGGGGCCTGATGGCATTATTCCCGTTTTACTGCAACAGGGAAGTGACATTCTTACTCCTATTCTTTGCAGGGTAATGAGGGCAAGTTTGGCCCTTAACCATATCCCATTGGTATGGAGGCCTGTAAGAATCGTCTTTATTCCGAAGCCTGGGAAGAGAACTCATACCCAGGCTAAGGACTTTAAGCGATCAGCCTTTCCTCATTTATGATGAAAGTGTTGGAGAAACTGGTAGATCTGCACATCAGGGGAACGGTGCTTCAACTGTGGCCCCTGCATGCTAATCAGCATGCCTACCAGAGGGGTAAATCCTGCGAGACGGCCCTCCACTCCCTTGTTGGAGAATTGGAGGCGGCAGTATACGGCAGGGAAGTGGCTGTGGGAGTGTTTCTGGACATTGAGGGTGCCTTCAGTAACACGACCTACAGCTCAATTACACTAGCTTTGGAAAGGCACGGGGTGAATCGGACCATTACCGGGTGGATTGCAGCGTGCTCAGAACTAGAAAGATCTTAGCTAGCCTCTATGAGGAGACGCTTGAAACTACGGCTACAAGGGGATGCCCTCAAGGGGGAGTTTTGTCTCCTCTCTTGTGGTGCATGATTGTAGACGAACTTCTTGTGGAGCTTGATCGCAGGGGTTGTTCTGTCCTTGGCTATGCGGATGATGTGGTCTTTGTGGTCAGGGGCAGACACGAAACTGTGGTTAGTGAGTTACTACAGGAGGCCCTGCGAGTGGTGGAGAGGTGGTGCGGAAGGGTTGACTTGATGGTCAACCCCTCCAAGACCACCTTGGTTCCATTTACCAGAAGAAGGAATGTGGATTGTTTCAGCACACTGAGCTTCTTCGGAAGAACTCTAGATGTGTGTGGACAGGTGAAATATTTGGGGATCATGTTGGACGCCAAACTCACCTGGGGAGCACATCTTCAGTATGTAACACAGAAGGCGAAAAAGTCTCTCTGTGGAGTCACCAGAGCTTGTGGAAAAACATGGGGACTTTCCCCAAAAATGGCCCACTGGCTCTACAAACGGACCATCATACCTGTCCTGACCTTCGGGGCAGTGGTTTGGTGGCCGAAAATGGAACAGCAAGGCGCGAGGAAGAGCCTCTCTGGGGTTCAGAGACTGGCGTGCATGCTGATTTCGGGGGCGTTTTGTAGTGCCCCAACGACTGCATTAGAGGTTCTGCTGGGGTTGCCTCCTCTGCATCTTTTGATACAGGCGGAGGCGAGAGCCAGTGCGTACAGACTAATGAGCAATGGCCAATGGAAGCATAGAAGCTCCCTAGCCAAGCACTTGGACATCATCCACAAGGTAGACCCTGGCCCTATCCTTAGTATGGCTGGGGAGGTGAGTTGTCCAACGTTCCACTTTGAGCTCTCCTTTCAAGTGATAGTAACGTCACGGTCGGAGTGGGCTAAAAGTTGGGAGAAACGGGGCCGGATTGGGGGATCCTGGTTTACGGATGGATCCAAAATGGCCTGCGGAACTGGAGCCCGGATTTATGGGGTCAAACCGGAGGTACGTATTGCGAGGCCTCTCGGGGGTTATTCCACAGTATTCCAGGCTGAAGTGTATGCAATCAAGATCTGTGCTGAGGAGAACCTGCGTATGGACTCTAGAAATAGAGAGATATGCATCTTCTCGGACAGCCAGGCTGCGCTGAACGCTCTTCGGGCTTCAGAATCACCTCCCCTTTGGTCAGGGAGTGTAGAGACTCCCTGGTGGCATTAGCCCGGCACAACAAAGTTCGGCTAGTATGGGTGCCGGGCCATAAGGGGATCATAGGAAACGAAATAGCCGACCAACTGGCCAGGGAGGGAGCGAACGCTCTCTTCCTCGGACCGGAACCTGCTCTAGGGGTGGCCAAAAGTATGGTAAGAGCGGCTCTGAGAGACTGGACTCGGAGGGAACATAACCGATACTGGAGGCTGAGTACTGGAGCGAAACACGGCAAAATGGTCATGCCAGAGCTGTGTGAAAGAAGGACCAGATACATCCTGGGTCTAAGCAGGTATCAGATCTCTCTGATAACGGGCCTGTTTACTGGGCATGGCAGGTTCAAAAAACATCTACACAAGGTGGGGTTAGTGGATGTAGAGCCCTTGTGCAGACTGTGTCAGGAGGAGGAGGAGACGGCCTCTCACCTGTTGTTTGATTGCGTTGCAATCGGCAGACTGAGGTACGAGATCTTCGGCACGTTGAGACCGGAGGAACTCGTGTTTCAGGAGGGACTGGTGGGGAAGGTTTTGGACCTCATGAAGAGGGGAGGCTTCCGCTACTAGGTTTGAGGGGTTGGCACAATAAGCCTCAATGGGAGGCTGCGGTAACTGGGTTTTAGTCCCCCCCCTGCAGCATTCTAATTCTAATTCTAGTACCTTATATTTTACCAACTAACACTCCTAAAAATTTAAGCCTCACTAAAGTACACTCCTTAAATTGTAATGTAATAAGTACACTTATTAAATTTTTCATAAACAGTTCATATTCAATTTTTCATAACTATTCATAAACAGTTTTATAATATCGTGAATATAATGGCAGACTATAAGTTGAGAGCAAAATGACACACTCTGCATAATGAACTTTATATTATATATACATATATGTATAAAATAAAGATGATTATGGGAAATTTCGTTCGTGGAAATGTCACTGACAAATTTTCTCCTTATTATAGAGAAAATAAGTAGGTCCTTGTTCACCAACAGCCAAATTTCCTTTCATTTTATTCTTTAGCCTGACAAAAACACATGTTAGAAATAGTAATTCTGATAAATGATTCTTACAAATGCCAGTGGTATTTATAATTACATGATTAGATATAATTTAATATTTATACTCACTCTTCCATGATGACTATTCGGCGTTATATTAGTTCTGATTTTTAATTAATTCTTATCGAGTTTAAGAATTTTTATAATAAAAAGAATTATCTGGTGTGAAACTTTCCCGCGATTGTGATTACGCGATAAATGACACGATAATTCAAATTTGGGATGTTTACTAAATATTTAGTTTCCCAGTTGGTTATTACTGGACATTATTTTATATAGTTGGTATTACTGGACATTATATTATATAGTCGGTTATTAGTGGACATTATATTATATAGTCGGCATTACTGGACATTATATTATATAGTTGGTTATTCCTGGACATTATATTATATAGTTGGTTATTACTGGACATTATATTATATAGTCGGTATTACTGGACTTATATTATATAGTTGGTTATTACTGGACATTATATCATATAGTTGGTTATTACTGAACATTATATTATATAGTCGGTATTACTGGACATTATATTATATAGTTGGTTATTACTGGACATAATATTATATAGTCGGTATTACTGGACATTATATTATATAGTCGGTATTACTGGACATTATTATATAGTTGGTATAACTGGACATTATATTATATGTTCGGTATTACTGGACATTATAATAATTATATAATATTTTAGAAGTAAGCGAACCGTCTTATTCTGTACCAAAACCCTCTCAAATAATTTTAGACCAAAGTTATAAGTAAAGTGGATTTTACCAAATTTAACGAAATTCTTTGAAATGACTAAAGACGCAGATTAGGTAAATCGAGTATCTTCAAACATTTAATTTTTCTGAACATTGTATATGTGCTAATAATAGTAAACTACTGCGAAATGAACTCAGTATTAGTGGGGAGACTAACGTCAATATTCCCCCCAAAATCCCATAATATGCATATTGTTGAAAAATATTTTAACTAAAGAAATGTTAGTTCTATATAATGCGAATATCACTAAAAACTGAAGAATCAAATCAGTAAAATGTCACTTCTGCTTGAGGTATTTTTGCCATAATGCCAATGATAATCCATTTTCCCAAGATTGATTGCGTTCATTCAAATTTTCAATATGGAGTTTTCAGCGAAAATATACGTTGTGAGGACCCCTCAAGAAAGTGGTGTTTAGAAATTAGTGTGTGTGTGGACAGCATAAAACAGAAATGGAAGTTCGCAAAAAGGTCAAACTTGATATTTAGTTTAACTGCTATCGGAGGATCTGGTCAATAGGGTTCAATCAACCGCAAGTAACAGTTTACTAGATTTCTCAGTTTTTTGCGAATTTAAAAAACAGATGCCAACGATTTTCTGTAAACTTATTATATCAATCTACACATACAATGAGCTATATACAACTTTATTTGAAACATTTCTCCGGAAAATTCATTTAAGCGGACTTTTGGGAGAGGGGCGGGGTTATGTTTTTGAAAGCAGTGCTACTAGTTAATTATACAACTTCAGCATTTAAACAACATTAATTATAAATAAATAGAAAAGCCAAATTTCCGACTTTCAAGATAATGAGTCAACTGGAAGTGAGTTATTCTGAACAGTTTTTTCAGTTTTCTGCGATTTTCTCCATAAAAACTCGGAACAGATTTCATTAAATTTAGTGACACTCGGGGGGGGGGGGGGCTATATCACATGTGTTTGGAAACTTTGTTCCGAGAAAGTTCATTTAAAGAAGTTTTGGGGGTGGGAGGAGGTTATGCTTCCTTTAAAAAAGTTCATTTTATTAAGTTTAGGTTCTCCCGTTGGCAGAAAGTTGAAGAAAAACATTTATTAAAGAATTACAAGCTTGAAGAAAGTTTGTCAGTAACAATTTTGTAAACTGCAATAAGAGAAAGTTGTGTGAGTGTTTCACACCAGGTTTTTTTTTATCAGTTATGCTAAAATGTATGTAACAAACAGATACATGCAAGGGCGGATGCATGCGTACAGACCAATCTTTAAAAACATTTTATTTCTTCCACAGAAAACCTCTAAACTTTAATTTCCGCAGAAAACTCAGTTTCATAAATTTTATACGATCGTAGTCACTTCCTGTTATAAGCGGTAAGGGAAAGTCAAATAAGGATTGTGGGAATCCTTCCGATTCCTAATAAAAGTCTAAGCTTCTTGCACTTTTTTAATTTTTGAGTTAGATTATCCTTTGCAAAAACAATGTAATGGACAGGTACAGTTTGCACAATGACCATTGCACTCTCAATGACCACTTGAAGAATCTCACGGAATTTTAAAACTATTTCCCGTCTTGAATAGCCTTAGTCTTTCAGACTTGATATTGTGCCTGCCATTAAACAGCTGTTCTTAAGATTGTGAAATCATTAGAAAGATAACACCTATTCCCTGAAGACCATTCTTTTTATACAGGCCGTCCGGTCACAGTCCTCAAATATTTTGCAATAACAATAAAGTCATTGCCAAAAGTCGTCCAACTTAGCTAGTTTAATGTATATTATTGAGAGAGGTCAGGAACGTTGTATAGCGATGGCAGTGTAATTACAGGAATCCTGATCAGTTAATTAGCCGGCCACTGTTACTCTATTGAAGCAATATCCGGTAACATGTTGATAATATCGCTGGTCGTTTTGTTTATACCAGAACTTAGCTAGTACATGTCACAAATAAAACTGATTCTTCGTCAAGAACAATAACCAATCCCTTACACTGAGAGAAGAAGGTCAAAGTAAGCTGCTAGAAGGACCAAAAAGAGCGGTTCTATCACACACTTAATCCTAATTTCTTTAAAATATTTCTTACAGTTGCAAATTTACTACCTTTTTAAATAAATTTAAATACTTTTTTACCGTTGTAAATCTCAAATAAAGAGCGGGGGAGGGGATTCTTACAGCAGTAAGTGAAAGCAAACAAAAAAAAAAAATCTGCTGTAAATCTACTCACACGACTTTCTCTTACTGAAATTTACTTAGTTATAGTTGAAATTCTCTTCAAACATAATATAATTATTACCGATGTTTAATTGTCGACTATTAACATAAGTGGGAGAAAATAAACTTTATAAAACGCTTTGTTGAGGAAAGCTTCCCCCCTCCCCACCGATTAATCGATTTTCTTCAAACATGTACGATTTTAATATTTTCTTAATCCGTGCTTTGTTCTTAAAAGGTTCTTTAAAAGGTTCAGGGGGCTGGCTCTTTAAAAGGAAGGTTATGAGCTGCGCAGTACCTCCCAATCACTCTTAAAAAAAAAAAAAAAAAAAAAGAGCCATTTCGAGAAACTCTCCTGTGAAGTTGCATTTTCGACTAAAGCAATTTGAGACACTCACACTCACACATTTGCTAAAACCATTTTCTTTTTCTTATTCTCATGATCTCAAAACGTATGATTTCTGGTGAAAACAACACACAATTACGATAATCTGACGCGATCTCAATACTTCCTCTTTGCAGCAATTTGGGGAAGTAAAAAACATAAAAATAAACAAATTTACTCATTCATTTACAATTTTGAATATATTTACAGTTACTTATCTTGAAAGTGAACTAGCCGTAGCAATGGCCTACTTGACGACAGTAGTGCTGGACCAGTTGGATAAAAATCGAGACAAGGAAAACTGCTGAGAAACAACAGAAAGAAAATGGTTAAGCGTGGGAGAAATTGTTGAATTAGAGGAGAAAAAAACAAGGAAAGACGGGGAAGTGAGCAAGAAAGTAAGAGAGAAGAAGACTGAAGTGCGGGTGGAGATTCTGCAGAAGAGAGCGGAGCAGATATAATGAAGAGTGCAAAGAAGGACCTAAATTTGAGCCCAATAAAACACCCAGTCCTCCGCTCTACTCTATTAACTTTCTTCCTACCGGACTATTCTTTATCAGTTTATTTATTCTTAGACAATCTGCAGGTCCTTTACTGAATTAGTACCTTAAATCGGATTTAATTCCAATTCTTTTAACACTTGTTTTTTACTTTCATATTTCTTTTTTGTGAAATTTGTACCAGCTTGTTTTTTTTTATCTCATCAAGTCTCCGTTGAGCCGCTTATTGCTCTGGGGAAAATTTTCAACTTGGGAAAACATTGTTTACATAACTTTTACTATATTAAGCAAGTTTACTGGCATACAAATTTTCCTTTCTACAGGTCAACTAAAAAATTAAATAAAAGAAGAAACTCTTTCTTTATAATACCATTTTCACTAATACTGTGAGATAAATATGGCGAGCAAATCCATTGAAATCCAACAAATACAGCTTACTTTTAATCGCTATTAACTAAACAAGGTTTTTACCGCTCTCATACCCTGTAAGAGAAAGTAAACGTAATCTTGTCAAATTTTCAAAGTGAGTTTACACAGAAAATATTGTTTTAAAGTCCACAGAATCTGGCTGTGAAACACTCACACGCAACTTTCTCTTACTGCAGTTCACACAATATTTTAAGTGACAAAATATACCTTTTACTTGCCTTCAATTTTAATAATAAATTTAATAGTATTTGCTTTGCCTCAATTTTATATCGATTGGAGAATTTTTTTTTTTTTTTGAGGAAACCATACACTGCCTCTCTCCGAAAAATTCTTTCACGGAATAAGATCCCAACAAAAGTGATAGGACTTTATAGTCATAGAAAACGTAACAAATTTAATGAAATCGTACAGACAAAAAGAACGAATGTTACATTGAGCACATTAATCGGGCAAATCGAAATTTGGACAAAAAGCAAAAAAAAAAAAAGCCAATGCGTTCTGGTGCAAGTCCCTCCGTCACGTGGTTTCTCCGTAAACCTGCACGTACAAGCACGCAAACTAGTATCAAAGCGGTCTGACTACCTAGATTGTCGGTCGAAAAATCAATCAACTTTTTCTCCTTGATATTTTTGGGAATATTAATTAAATATTTCGATCAACAAATATAAAATAATTATTGACCCGAGTATACCACCTCCTAAGAGATCTTAATTAATGCATAATAACATACAACCAATCAATTTATACAATGAAAAACATCCATCGGAATGTATTTCTCTATGAAAATACTTTAATAGAATAAATAATTCTCTATTGTGAGAATTCCTATGTATTCTTACCCCTATATGTCACGGCTGTCAGTACTTCGAGGGAACGGTTGATTGGGCAACAAAGTTCAAGTATCAAGCATCTAAGACCTTCTGAAAATCATATATAAACCAAGCAATTTCAGGTCTTCGAACAAGAAAGTCTAAAATCTTTCTCAAGTTTGAAACTTGCCAGTCTGAGTAATTAACACCGAGAAGTCTATGACACAACTCTCAAAGAGCTGCATCAAGCAAGTTACAGTTTCCAAAAAATGATCACACGTATCTGTCAAAAAGCCCTTTAACAGTACGGGAGTTCTCAAGTTAGCTAATCAACCATTAGAAGTAACAACTAACTACATCGCTCTTCAAGCCAAACACATCAGCCAACGCTACCTCCTACATCATCTGCCAACATCATCTCTGTAGTGTGTAGTTTCAACAAAGTCCCCCTCCCTTACAATATGTCTCTGTAAATTAAACTGAACAATTTTGAAACCAGAATATTTTATTTTAAAATATTTATATATATTAAAATGTTCAATGAGAGAGAGAGAGAGAGGGCCTGGTTGAATAAGTTGGCAGACTCATAATACAAACAGCACTGTTCCAGAAATAAGCTGGTCCCAGTGTAATCCTCTTAACATGTACTAGCAATGACATCAGCTCTGTGCCATTTCTGTAGGCAAGGTATTGTAGATTTAATGCTTCTCCGGGGAAATATTCTACATTTTACTTGCCTGAATAAAGTAAATATTCTGTTGCGTGCTCCTTGTACGTAGAACATGAAGTCACATTTACTAATTTATGCTAAATACCTCACGGAAATTTGGAAAATTGTCATTTTTACAAATTGTCTTGTAGTTTCTGTGCAGTGAGTGGTGGTGTTTTTGTTTTAATTTACAATCATTTACACGATTTAAAATTAAATCTTCCAGAAATCTTGTTAACATTCAATTAACTCTGTTTGAAATGTTATGCTTGACGGGCGAATTAAGCACTATTTACATTAAATTGCCGATCATAACTTTCATAAAATACCTCTTAATTATTATTATTCTTAAATGAAATCCCCTAAATATTTATAAGTATATTTGCCCTCAATATCATGAGAATGTTACTACCGTAAATTCTATTAAATGGCTCATCAAAGAATGAAAACGCTTCCCCCGATGCGGTTTGGCCTGTGAAGGCCAGAAGTTGTTCATTCGCCTTTCAGAAGTTTGAAATCCTTTCATTATGGCCAATACTTCACCTCACACCAATCATTAATGAATGTTAAGTTTCAGTGTTTATCTCACATCAGATTTCATCAGCAAATTACAACATTTTTATATGAGTTTGTATATATGAATATACACACACACACACACACACACATATATATATATATACAAACCCAAAATAACTCATAAAATGAAAAAAATCGAGACAGCTGGCCCCTTTGTACTCTGTTTAGTACCAACAACAGCACCGATCTTCCGTCAGAAAGCTTTCGATCAAGATGCGCCAACCAGAAATGCGACTTTACTGATTTCCTGAAACTGGCTTCAACGAACATCTTTAAATTTTGTATGCTAATTAGCACATAAAGGTCCGACACTCTACTTCCAGACAATGTGGCAGCGGGCACAAAGTGCTATTACGCCTTAAAGTGTTATTTCTTTCTACTAAATATACAGTTTTTGTGTGTTTATATAGTTTGTGTGGAATAAGGTTTATTCCGCTATTAGTGAGCGGTCTCAACTTAGTATTTCAGGCAGCTTCTCCCATTCACTTTTGTTCGAGGCTACTTCATACTTTCCCAGTCAGGCTCTCTTGAACGTCCTCAATTCATTTCTTTCTAGTTCTTTCTCTCTCTTTTACATCTTCTACTTCCCATTCCAAAATCTCTTTTATTAGCCTACCCCTCCATTGTTCTCTTGACATGATAAACGAAACACAATCACTACTTTTCTATTATCTCCAGGATATTTTCTTCCACATTGATTAAAGGTATGGGAGGTCTTCCCAAAGTCCATGTCCACTGCCAGCTATTTGTCACACAGATTGTTGCTTGCTGGTCCATGTCTCTGCCTCATAGCTAACTACGATTTGGACGAATATATTTTTTTTTTATCGGGAAGGATTCCAGAGCTCTGAAGGGTTGAATTTAGCAAGGTTATCTCCTTTTTACCTTCTCCTAATCATGCTAAAATAACGCTGCCATAGTTGCCCTTCTCATTGACAATCGAACCAAGATATTTGAATTGATTTAATGAATTGATTTCAGGTCCATTCATTACACCAGGTCAGTAAAATGATGATTATTAGGTCAGTAAAATGATGATTATTAGGTCAGTAAAATGATGATTATTAGGTCAGTAAAATGATGATTATTAGGTCAGTAAAATGATGATTATTAGGTCAGTAAAATGATGATTATTAGGTCAGTAAAATGATGATTAATAGGTCAGTAAAATGATCACCTAGTGATTAGGAAACGAAATATTTAGTAAAAATCTTTTAAGGGAAAGTTGTCATTAGTGCATAATTAATATACTAGAGCTGAGTAATTAAAAATAATAATAATAATAAATCTAACACAAGTTCTAAAAGAAAATTAATACAATACAATCTGAGATATCATTACATTAGTTTCATGAGCAATAAATTTAAGATAGAAATAGGGAGAGGCATCAAGTCCACACTTAATAGAAATAGCAGTGACACACTGACGAAGAACTTGTTGATAACATAATCGCCGCCAGCGGCACATTCACCCTTTTGCCAGCTCCTTCAGCCACCCTCCGAAAACTACTATTCACTGACTGCCAGAAACATATCAGACTGTAGAATGTGTCAGACTTTATCATCTTGTTAAGATTTTATCTGGCACATCAGACTCCTTTCCCCACCCGCCTCACAGACAAACATCTTCATCCGTATTATATTATGTACTATATATATATATATATATATATATATATATCACACTACACTTCCTTTATATGACTGCTGCTTCTAGGTCTATTTTTATTTGTATTATCCGGTTCCTTTTGTCAGTAAAGTCCTTTAAACCTCATTAATATAATTACATCTTTATTCTCTCATTTCCATTATCTCTGTAAAAGATCGTGTAAAATTTTTCAAAGTAGAGTTATCACCAAAAAAGTTTTGAGGTTCCCTGGGTACGAGTATTATGATTTTAGACAATGTCTGTATGTGAGTATGTGGTAAAAAAAACAAACCAAAAACGAAAAATTCGCAAGAAGCTGGAACCCGATATACCTTGTATCATCACTGCATCTCCATACGTATCCTATACCTCTCTGTACATGTTAGTACCAACACATTTTTTATAATTAAATTTCTTCGATTTTACGTCATTTTCTCGCCATGCAAATTTAATAAAACCGGTGTAAATTAAAACCAAACAGATGAATAGTAAAAAAAAAAAATTATGCTGATGTAACGTTCACTCTCATGTTACTTTCGTGTTGAAGCAAACATTAATTAAAAATTATTTCATTACGAGTAAACACACGTAATATATTATGTGTTTGTGTGTGTGTTCGGTGTTTGTAATATAAAATAAACACAAAATACAATACATTCTTATACGTACATATTATAAAAGAGGGGCCGCCAATGGTAGGCTGGTGGAGTAGGGGGAGTAGTACACTGCTTGGTTTATTCAATTACAAAAAACCTGATAGTGCGTTGTCATAGTTACTTATGGAGTGCTTTTGTTCAAGAAAAAAATTTGATGTGAAACACTCAAAGCAGTTTACAAAATTGTCATTGACAAATTTTATAGTTAGTATTCCAACTTTAATGAAATTCGTGGGTGATTTTATGAAGAAAATCGCAAAAACTGAAAAAACTTCTCAGTAAAAACGCACATCCGGCTTATTATTGTTCTCGAAACTGAAAATTTTGGTAACCTATTGATTTCTAATTAATTTTGTTTATGTGGCAGAATTGTATAATCAACTAAGATAGACTTTAGAGGAAAGCACAACCCCACCCACCTCTCCCCCAAAGGTACCAAAACCTGAGAAGAGCAAATCATCGGAGCTGTTTTCGAGAAAATATTAAGAAACTAAAAATCCATTGACTAAAAGTGGTACCAAAACCTAATTGTCAGGTTAAACGAAATATCTGTTTGAACATTGTGCGATTTTCCATTATTGATTCTTTTTTTTTTTTTTATTTTTTTTTTATTTTTTTTTTTTTATTTCAACCTGAACATAACAAATACAAAAGACACGTCAATAACAATACTTCATAAAAATGTATAAAATATTTACAATAACTATAGTATTATGTAAACTAAATCAGCACTGAACTCTAACCACCAAATAAACAAATATCAAGCAATTCACTTTAGTTTAAAGTCGTTAATGCTCCAGTTTGTATCAGTGAATTCTTTTACAATATAAAAACAGTTGGAAATTACAAACTTTTTCAAAATCATCTCAAACTTTCTTATTTCCAATTGTCTTATATTCACTGGGATTTTATTAAAAATTCTTATTGAAACAACATTTGGAAGCCATTCTGTTTTCTTTAACCTTGTCCCAGGTAATCAATATTTTCTTTGCTTCTTATGTTATACTGGTGCTGATTTCCTCTGGTCACTACATCTTTATTTCTTTTTTGCCTTAAGGCCAGCTTGTATATGTACAAAGAAGGAAGAGTCATAATTTGTAGCTTTTGAAAGAGTGGTCTTCCACTTTCATGTAGCTTTTTTTTCGACATAGTTTTAATCGCTCTTTTTTGCACTTTAAAAATTTTTACAGTATCAGATGAGGATCCCCATAGGTCCACTCCATAGCTCATTCTGGCATGGAATAACGCAAAATAATTCATCCTCAATACTTCCAAAGGAACTTCATCTCGTAATTTCCTTAGTAAGTAGACTATCTGAGATAGTCTATTACTCAGAGAGTCAATGTGGATTTTCCAAGATAGCTGACTGTCCAATGTAATCCCCAGAAACACTATCGTGTCATTCTGTTCCCCTTCTTTACGAATACTGAAGGCCATATTCTTTGTTTTGCTCTCATTGAGAATCAGCTTATTTTCCTCCAACCACTTTTTCAAACATGAAATGTTTGTTTGTGTTCTCTCTGTTACCGTTTTTAAATCCCTTCCTTTGGCAATGAGCGTCGTGTCGTCAGCGTACAAAATATTTCTTTTGGGAAAAATTATTCCCACTTCATTAATATACAATAAAAATAAAAGTGGTCCCAAAACAGATCCTTGCGGGACACCACGCTTACTTTTAGCTACTTCCGAGTTTTCACAATTGTAACGCACATACTGTCTTCTATTCGTGATGTATTCATGGAAGAAATTCCATGTAATACCCCTAATTCCGTATTTTTTTAATTTTGAGAGAAGTATTCCGTGATCAACCATATCGAAAGCCTTACTCAAGTCACAAAAACTCACTATACATTTTTCTTTTTTTTCATAGGCCTCCATTATTTCTGCTACAAGTTTACAAACTTGTTACAAGCATTCAGATCACATCTAACAAGTTTACAAACATTCTGACACACATCCACCCACAAACACACCAATGTTTAGAAACCATATTTTTGGACCTTAGGGGACCTCAAAACGAATATTTCCAGTGAAAACTCGATATTCAAAATTTGGCACGATCACAGCACCTACTACCTCTACCAGCAGTGAGAGGAAATAAAAAAAAATAGAGAAATGTTTTTTATCTGTAAATAATTATTCTAAACAAAAAGTATGTCCAAGAACCTCGTGCAAATTGGGTGTCGAAGTTCGTTAACGGAATGTGTAACGTCGAAAACTGGACCAAAAACTTCTTTGAACATTACATGTGCAAATTACGCTCATAATGGTACATTTATATAGAAATAATGGTATATTTATATAGTTTTTTTCTTAAAAATTGATTCTTGGAGGTCCCGAAGGATGGAAGTTAATCTTTTCTCTAATAGCCATCTGTAACATAATAATAAGGTGTGAGTGATGAATAAAATAGTATGAAAATGATAGGTGATTCTCTACCCACAAAGATGAAGATTTCGATGTTGGAATTGGGACCGACAGCTAGTGATTGGGAGGCGGTTGGCAGTTATAATAACTAAGAGAAATAGAAGACATCATCTATGAAGGCAGCTATATTCTCAAGTGGGGAATCTGTTATGTAAGCGGATGGATCGATAGCATGTGTTCTGGAAAACCTACTAAATGAAACCCATACATACATACACACATACTACACGCACACACACACACACACACACACACTTACTCACACAAAATCAAGCCAATCAACACAACTGTAAGCTCAGTTTCCCCCACGCCATGAGCCCATTCTAACTTGTTTCCCATTCACCATACAGTTATAAAATAACAATAGAATTTTGAAATTTTTTTTTCTAAAACAAAAGACGGAAGTATTGCCTTTGTATACCAAAACTGAGTATTGCAATTTTTCAAAACTGAGTTTTCACCGGAAATACAAGTTTGGAGTTCCCGTGAGAACAAAAACAAGATTGCTATGAAACCCTCTTATGCCTTCCCCTCCATGCCATTGTTACATCATAATTGACCAAATTTCTTCCAACCTGGCATTTTACTTGGTGGTGTTAACATTATATACAAATTATATTGTAGGAGTTACCCTTGTTTGTTTTTAGGATATAAAGAACTATCTGAATGTGCTTTTATTGTAGATAATCAAACAGCGCCGGTTCTACACCCCCAAGAAAACTTGTGCTAGATTCACTATAGATTTCCAAGAACACCAATAAATTTTTCAGGGAAAATGCTTCAATTGTAATTGATATACATTTGGACAATTATTATTTCAAATTTAAGGAAAACCATTGGAGCCTATTGAGAGAAAATTCTAACAAACTTAGAAACCTATTCAGTAAAGGCCGGACTGGGCTAAGGGCTGGAAGAAACGAGGCCTAACTGAGAGATCCTGGTTTACGGATGGATCCAAGCTGGCCTGCGAACAGGAGCTGGGTAATGTGAGGACAAACCGGAGGTGCTCAAAGATAGGCCTCTGGGTAGAGACTTCTCGGTATTCCAGGCTAAAATATATGCTATTAAAGACTACGCGGAAGAGAATCTGCGCATGGAAACTAGAAATAGGGAGATTTGCATTTCTTCGGATAGCTAGGCGTCACTGAAGGCTTTGGAGGCTTTCAGAACTACCTATTGCCTGATCAGGGAGTGTAGATACTCCCTGGAGCTACTTCCTGGCACAATAAAGTGCGGCGGTTTGGGTGCGGGGCATAAAGGGATAGAAGGCAACGAGATAACCGATCAACTGACCAGGAACGGAATGAATGTTCCATTCTGTCCGGAACCTGTTCTAGGGATAGCCAAAAGGACGATGCGGGCGTCTCTGAGGGATGGATTTGCACGACAGATACTGGAGGCTAAGTCCTGCGGCAAAGACCAGTAAGGAGGTTATGCCAAGATCATGTAGGAGTAGAACCAAGGTAGGGAGTCTTGTGCAATTGTGTCAGGAGGAGGAGGAAACGGGCTCAACATCTGTTATGTTGCAATCGGCAGACTGCGATCTGGATTTTTGGTACAATGGTAGGGGAGGAGATCATATCGCAAAAAGGACTTTTTTTTTTTATTTTTTATTTTTTTTATTTAAGGCGTCTCAACATCCGTGGTCATTTGCGCCCGGAGCCTACTCAGTGCACTGCCGGCCTCCGGACAGTGTTCTCCCGTTACAGACAACACTGTCCATCACCGGACAGTGAGCTGTAGGGGCTCCTAGAAAGAGAAAATCTAAGGGCAGCACGGCTGGATTCGAACCCGTGATCTCCGCGTTACTAGTCCAGCGCGCTACCACTGAGCTAATCCCTTCCCTGCAAAAAGGACTAATAGGGAAAACCCTCGATCTCATGAAGAGAGGAGGATGCCGGTATTAGTCATGAGGGGGTAGGTACAATAAGCTTGGGAGTTTGTAATAAAACGCCCAAGCCAAAAAAAAAAAATAAAGCTTGAATATTGGCTTGGTTGGATTCGCCTCCTAATCTAATCTTTTGAATTAAAAATTTGAAAATTTGCAAGGTTCTGATTGTAACAGGTAACTTTTGGGAAATATAGTTTTTGATTAGATTTTATAACTAAATTCATTGAGGACTTTTTAATAATATACATTGATTTAAACTTTGCAAACATCCTACTTAATTCTAGAACTTAAAAGCACTATATAATCACATTTCTAACCGATCTTACAGAATTAATTACTATTCACAAGTTTATGAAATTATACAGAATTACCAGACAACAACCATAAAACTTTATTGCTATTTAGGGCGAGTGCGGGTTTAATAAAGGATTAATGCAATAAAATTTTTATTGTCTGACTCAGTTATAATGCATTCCTCAGATAATTGCACTTGTTTTGTTATTTACTGCATTTTTAGTACGTATTCAGTGTGAATAGAATGATTATCCATTTTCATTTTGTAATTTGAAATAAAAAATTATCTTTCGATCGTTTGGAATATTCAAAATTGAATTTGTATAAAAATTATAATTTAAATAAATTTTAAAATTAAAATACATGTTTTGAAACCGCCTCAATACAAAAGGAATTCGTGGAACACTAACATGACTTTTGCTTACTCTTGCTATTACAATTATCAAATATAAGATGACAAATTTTCTTCAAACTCCAATTCTGCATTTACTTACATAGTTTAAGAACCAATTTGTGCTAACATAAATCCAGAGATGGTAGGGGGGGATATCTACCTAGGACGTAAGCTTGGCAGGTAGAGAAGTGATTATATTCTGGCCCAGTAGAACGCACCAAAAACACTGAACCAATGTATTCACATTTGAAATTTAACATTACAAATTCCGCACAACTATCCAAGATCATTTTTGGGGAGTGGGGGAATGTTTCAAATAAAAAGTAATATGTACGTTTTAATCTATGAAGTTAGTTTGTTAGTTTGAACAAGTTCAAAGGAGATAGTAGTAGTAATGAGCTCAGTGAGAGAAATTATGATTAGAATTGTAATGAGTCCAGTAAGAGAAATTCGTGTGGCTGTTTCATACCAGATTTTT
>JAAEAF010008969.1:0-39080 GCA_011037195.1 Triatoma infestans
GTTGTTGAGAGGAGGTTAGCTACCAAACGATTAGGGTATGAAGGTTTAGTTTTGATGAAATTTATTGTAGCGAATTTTGGCTAGTTCAGAGATGAATGGAATGTTGAGATCTGTGTGTATAGTATGATTGCCTTATATAAAAGGAAGCGTTTAATAAGCGGCGGAATATTTTAGATTGAAGTGTTTGTAGTGTGTTGATGTTGGATCTATTAGCCGTTCCGTAAAGTTCAAGTCCGTGTGTCCATATTGGTGCAAGTAGAGAAGTGTACAATCGTCGTTTATTCTGCAGTGTTCGTTTTGAGCGTTTGTCAAACTGGAAGTTTGTATCGTTTGTTTAGCACAGAACGTATGGGGGTTCCAAGTCAGTCTTTTGTCTAGGTATTGTCCAAGGTACCGCACATGATCGGCTGACGGGATAGAAGTGTTGCACAAAAAGACAGATGCAAGAGTTGTTCGTTTAAGTGTAAAGATTATGTATAAAGATTTTGTTGGGTTAATTTTTTTTACGCCATTTTTGTAGCCAGGGTTCTAGTGAGTGAAGATGAGATTGTAGAGGATGGCAGTGTTGTCGGCAAAAGTGTAAATGGAAGTGTTGAGATTAGAAGGTAAGTCGGCTGTGTAGATTCTGTAGAGAAGAGGAGCTAAGACGCTACCTTGTGATACTCCAGCAAGGATACGATACATAAAAGATTGGGACGAGCCTTGGGTTACTAGAAAGAATCGTTCGTACAGATAGGAAGGTAGGATGAGATAATATGTGCTGGGTAGAATAGTATTAAGTTCCGTTCGCGCCATAACCTGTCAAAGGCCTGCGAGATGTCCAGGAATACTGCGGCAAAGCATTGCTTCGGTTCTAGAGAAGTGGCGATAGTATCTACAACGCGATGGGCCTGCTAAATTGTGGAGTGACGCCTTGAAAACCGAACTGATGGTTTGGGTATGATTTTAAAATTCTATAATATTTCCAAGAGGCGTAGCATAAGAAGTCTTTCAATTATTTTCCCTAGAATGTATAGAAGACTAATAGGGCGGTAATAGGAAGGCAGATGGGCTGGTTTTCTGGGTTTTAGTATCATTTTAATAGCAGAGAATTTCCAGAGAATGGGATAGTAAGAAGTTCTTAAGATAGAGTTATAGATGGTTATAAGGAAGACTATTGCTTTGTTATGTAGTTCCATATAGATTTAAAAATTAAATCTAGAACAATAATTATGTCTATAGAAATATAAATAATTTTGTCACAGTAGTACATTGTTTGAATTAATTTATTTAATAACAAAAAATTCTGGTATGAAACACTCACACGACATTCTCTTACTCCAGTTTAATCTGATTATTATAATTTTAAAATTAATATAATTTTCCTTAAACTACAAATTTCACTCATTTGTCAGGCAGGCAGACAAACAGATATGCACATATACACAGATACAGTTGGAATAATCTATCGACCTTGGATGGACGACTTTAGTTTCTCTTTTTTCAATTTTTCGTAATTTTCTCAAAATCATTCTCAATAAGCTTTATATCCAAAATATTTATCACTGTTTTCTGAAACAATATCTATGGTAATAGATTGTTTTGGGTAGTTGTTGTGTGGGGTACAGTAGAGTTATGCTTTTCTCTAAAAGCTTAACTTCCATGGAATGTACTGACAACGTCTTATAGCAAAATTTAAAGTCAGAACACGACTACATTCAATAAAGTTATAGTAAACAAATACAATACAATAAATTTAATAATATAGTGCTATAAAATGGGACAAAAAATTGTTGTGTATATTTTTTATACTGTGAAGAATGATTAATAAAAAAAAAAAGGAAAAAAGGCTCTTTCTAGTTATGCTTTGATATTTTTGTGAAAATCCAACAAAATAGCCTCTACCAGATAATCGAAAAAACAAAACAAAAAAATGCCCAGCAATATACAAAGTTATACTACTTTTGTGCTCACAAAAGTAGTTGCGTGGTGATACCAAGTAAGAAGGTGGGACTGGCATACATATTCTATTCTCTAATTAAAATAATATTTGAATGTAATACGTAGACATTTTAATAAGCAAACTGAAATTGTATGTGATATTATTAATAATGTTAATTTAAATTCAATAATAATAATTATAATTTTGTGTTAAAATATTATTCATATCATTTAATTAGTTTATGAAACTAGTAAATTAAATTGGCCAAATTATTGAATAATTTAATTATGTACCATGATACTGGTCTTAAATTTACAAAATTTGATTATGTGCTAGCTAACATCATTGGTAAAGTCCATCATTGGTAAACAATGTTTACCTAAAGGCAACTTTATTCATTTTACTTTTTTTTATTTTGTCTCACCAGTGTAAGACAAAACACCGCAAGAGTAGTAAATTTAATATTATGTGAGAACTGGCCAACAACTGTCCATTTTTTTTTAAATCTAATATTGCCAAAGGTTAAACTTTTGAATCCATAACCAGTCATAAAACATAAGTACTTAACCCTTCTCTTTAGATAAGATAAAGTTTTATCATAAGTATATACAGTGAAAATATAAAGAATTATTCTCCAATGTTCATATAATATAACCTTCTTGCAGATTGTTTATATTGGCATGTTTGGGAAAAGGCTAAGGGAAAATATGCAGGGAAAAACTTGCAATTTAAGGAAAATATTAAGAGAGAATGTGGTTTAATCTATTATGCCTGGATGTATGAAAAGATCGTAGGTGGCTCTTTCGCAGAAGAGTGGATTGGAATGATAGTCTAGAATGGAAGGGAGTTTCAGGAGACGAATTTGTATAAGGGAATAAACTCAAATTCTATGTTGAAAGGTTGGAGGTGTCAGCAACGTTAGTGTTGTTATGTTGGAATACCCGCATAGACGCCAACATTCATGTAGAACTGGCTAGTCAACTATCCCATACATAATAGAGACATATTATGTAAATACACCGAAAGAGACATTTATAACGCAGAGTTTATTTCAAAATATTGATACGATAATGTAATTGTTCATTAAGTGTATTTTTTTATTTGTTTTGTTATTTAAAATATTGCATCTTAGATTCGTTTTAATTTTTAAACTTTGTAAACTAATTTCAGAATAAAACCATGGTTTTCACTAAATCAATCGAAGAGTTTTAAACATAAATTCTTATTTATTTTTACTTAATCTTGGTAAGAATAAATAATCATCCATCGTCAGAGTAGGCTTGTTAAGTACATTTAGTGAGTTGAATTCACCTGTAGGTTTGTGTCACGCAACGATATTAATGATTCAATCTGCTTTCAATTTACTTTAATTTATTTATTATCAAATTTGATATTTTGTGAATTCTCTTAATGCAGTTTAAACAAGTTTAAAATTAATCAATTTTCTTTGAACTTGATATGGTGGGCGTACATGTTGGTTAGCATACAAGGCAGGTAGTACTTAAAGTGACTACATTGTAATAGGAAGATAATAATAGGAACGTAATTGAATTTGGGCAAGATGGCAAACCTAAATACAAAATGGCGGCCATGGCCCTCCCCTTCCCTCCTCGCCACGTTCTTTCAAACCCTCTCTAAGTCACGCGCACAGTTCAATAATGAGCACTTAGGCCACGCCCGCCGACCAATCATAAAATTCGATGAGCACTTAGCCAGCCCACTTACCCCCACCACCGACCAATCATCAATTGTGACAACCCCTAAGCCACGCCGACTTACCCCTTCCCCTTAAACTAGCATCCAAACCGATGACTCCATTTTCTTTCTACTTTTTTCTATGTTCTTCCATTTTCTTTACATTTAATGACCGCCATTTTGTATTTTAGGCATGCCAGCTCACCCAAATCCTATTTAGCCTCAATTACTATGAACAAATCCCAAAAACATTTAAAATCTGATGACACATAATCCGCAAAAACCCCAAAAATAACTTTTACCGGAAAAATGTTTCAAATGAAGATGATACGTTTATATCTGAGCGGTAGGCAGTCGAAGTTTAAAGAACATCGAAAAAATTCCCCCAAAAAAATCCTCAATAGCAAAAAAACATTTAGTGTTGAATGACATTCTACAGATTTAGAATTCTATCACTGCTTCTAAAGTATCTTAATATTATTATATAGGACGTTCACAAATACATAACTTGAAATGGCGCCTTAGGAGAAAGCTAAACTATACTGATCCCCATAACCCTCCAAATAATAAAATATTTCCGGGTCAAAAATTTTATATAAAAGTTTGTGTACATAATATACGAAGTGTTATGGTAACAGGAAATGGAAGTAGGTGATGAAAATGAAAACACGATTTCACTACTGTTATATATACATATATGTGTAAATTAAAAATAATGAAAGTTCGGGTAAAGGGAGTATATGTGGTAGAGTGTTCGAGCGAAGAGTGATGATGTCACACTTCATCAGACCGCCAGAAGGATGAATATATAGCAACTTCTCTTAAAAATTCCAACTGGCATGCGGTTTTACAAAAGAATGTTATCCGGAGACAGGTGTTCAATGGTTAATTGCCACGCAAATATGAGAAAAACCCCGAAGGAGGACCAATGTTGCTACAAAACATAGAGAAGGACCCTCGTTATTTAGAAACGAAACATTGGAGAAATAAGGCACCCAAACCAGAAGAAGATTACTGAGAAGGCCGCAAGGTCTTGCAAGTACACCAGAGCGATAGAATGAATGATTGCATGAATGTAAGTATAATGGGTTTGAGAACGAGAGAAATTGGGTTTGTTAGATAAATTAACTGGAAGTAATGCTGAACACTTATAATAAGGAAAGTAACACAAACTGTCTGGACTTTACAAGTAATATATAAAATGGTAGTGAAAGATTTATAGTGAGAAAGAGAAAGGTTGTTGACGCGTTGTGACTGCTGTATTAACTGTTGCAAGACTCCTGGAAAACTATCTTGTAGATGTATTTAAACAGATTCTCCCACTCTAGTATGGCTTAGACTAGTGGAATCAGACTGTCAATTTTTGTGTGCGTCTCTCTCTGCTTTGGATCCTTCTCTTCGGATCACATTACATAGGCTATATGAAACAATAAGGGCAAACTATAATACATACTACAGTATCTAGAGATCCACCCAATAATGTAAAATTGTGAGGGACCTATTCGAAAAATTTCTTTGCCATATTAGATCTGAATAGGTAATATGTAATTTCATTATGTTTTGAATAATTTATATTATTATAATTTATAATTATTATAATTTGTATATGTAGTATGTAATAAATAAAAGAAACAAAACAAAATTAATCTCTAAATATTTCTTTCTTTTTTTTGAATAGGGGATATTTCTGTTGAAGATATTTAATTTTTAAAATATTGATTTGATCGTAATAATTCTCAGAGGAAATCTATATTACTTATGCCAAAATTATTATAAAAGTAAGAAAAATTAAACAAACAAAATAAAAATTAAATAAAATATTAAATAGCCTGATAAATTCAATTGGAATAATTCATTAACACACGGTTGAATAATCTCAAAATACATTTTACCAAACAAGAGAAAGAGAGAGCAAAAAAAAAAAAAATTCGCCACCGAATAGATATAAACAATGGGAGAAAAGTAACGGCAGTATGGCACTATCGATATATGATTGTTTTATGTGTTGTACATATTGCCTGTCCATTTACACTTCATACATACATATGTGATCTCTGTATAGCCGCCAGCACATTCTGTTATAATGTTCAACACCACAATTGAATCTCATTTTAACACACACAAAAGGGGGGGACTATTGTCCCATAAGTCATTACAATTATATGCTCATCTACTTAATAAACCCACCCCCCCCACTGAATGAATGAATACATTTACTGTATATGATTCTATTATTTTATATTCATATAAGATAAAATCAAATAATTTTTGTATTATTACAAATAATAATTTTAGAATTTATTACTCGTACTATATTTTTTCCATTTAATAGCGTATTACATCCTTTTATGGGTAAAAGAGAAAATATTGATTGGGATTATGTCAAATTTATGAAATTGCCTCTTCAATGGAAAATACATATTAGAGGTCTCCTGGGTATGAAAAGAAAAGTTTTCAGTGAATAATCTGTTTATCTGTGTGGGGTGTTTTCTGTTTAGGTACCCCCATCGCATCTGACATTAACTTTTTTGTCCAAATCCATCATCCATCCATCCAAATCCATTTAAGTTGTTTTTTTTTGTTTTGTTTTTTCAGTTTTCCGCGAATTTCTCAAAAACTGTTCAAAACGATTTCCTTTAAACTTCTGTACTGAAATCAAGCATCACTTTACTTCTGTAATGGACAGCGAATCTTCCCCCTTGAAGTATTTTATAGCTCTCCTCAAGAAGTAAAAAAAAAAAAAAACGGAAATGTAAGGTCTTAACAAAAGTGCCAGATAAACTTAAAAGAGTTGACAAGTCTCGAGATCAACCTTAGAGAGTTCACTAAGCTAGCTATGCTAGTTAATAAACCGTTAATACAAACGAGAATCCTAACCAGCCATATCACTTTTCCGACGGCCTACATTAGCCATCGTTTAGGAATTAAGCACCATAAGCACTACTTAACATTGTATCATTACAATTTTACCGTAAATTTCTTGATTAAATTATTTCATTTAGAATAAGAGAAAGTTATATGACTGTTTCACATAACTGTTTTTTTTCCCAATTTAACGCATGAATTGAATTATTCTTTTTGTTAATTATATAAAATGTATTGATTTGTTCTTTCCAAAACCCCAGTTAATGTGATGGCATATCACAGACATATCACTCGTCAGATTAGATCCCAGCTATACGCAAGGAACGCCAAAGTCGTGTCTTCAAACGAAGCCAACCAAGTGTTGGGGATGACGTATAGTACTGCTTCCCCTACCGCAGGTGTTTATATTGAAGGAAAAAGGTCGTGGATGCCCCATTCTATCAACATCTTGAAGTGTGAAGGCACCTTTCGTGCTAAACAACCAACAACAAACATCCAGCCTACAAACCGTTATTATTATTAGTTGTCTGTGGGGAGGGACCAAACTCTATGCTATCCAAGGCCCCACTGGGCCCATATAACTTCCCCAAGAAAAACAACAACAAACCGGGTCGATAACAAATACCCAGACACGGATTTAATCCATCTAAGATTCACCGCAATCCGAACAAAATCGGACAGTAACCTTAAGGGGAAATAGCCAAAGATCCTGAACCTAATCTTCTCACAACCCAGACAATCTGTCATAAGATGGATGGTTGTTTCCTCCTCTGCCTCATAGACTCTACAAAATGGTTCCGGCATGAGCCCCCATTACGTAGAGATGTCTCCTTAAACCACAATGTCCAGTAAGGGATCCAGCCAGATGCCTGAGAGAGCTGTGTGAATGACACAGCAACGTCTCACTAACTACAAACTACGTTACTTTTGCCTATCTCTCAGTTTACTTCTCATTTAGTTTTTCTCTCCCCGTCTCTTAATTAAGTCATATTCTTAGAATTACAAGCATATATCATATTAATTATAGTGCAGTAACATTTAATTATTAATTTTATTTAACACCTGAAACTCCCACTACAATAACTACAAAGTTCTTTTTCCTTAATTCGTTTTGAAAATTTTATATAATGACGTAAACTCAACTCTTGCTAACAGATGATGTATCTTGAAAGCAATGAAGAACTTCTTTACCATGTTTAGAGCAACCACTATAACTCTGTTATAGAATAAATACTTCACTGTCGTTCAATAAAGTAGTCATTTCTAATTGCTTGATTTATGAATAATTAAATATTAATTTATCTAGAATATTGTCCACTAATGATGATAGACAAATTAGTCCATAGTAAATGACATTATCATCATCATCATCCTGTCTTCCTATTTTAATAACATAAATATATTATCCTAGATATATTAATGTATTGTTAAAAATTAGATGTTAACCTCCAACATACAAAGTATCTTCAAATAATTTTCATAATGAATGAAATAAAAGGATACTATTAATTTAATCATCAATAACTGTCAAAATATATAGGTCTACAGCCTGTCGGCTTATACAAATAGCTCTATCGACAATGATGTGTGAACAATATGCTATTTGACACCACACGATTGGCATTTCAGGCGAATATGGATCAACCTTCCACACTTTTTAACTGGTATTAAATTATACAAGAATTCCAATATATTATTATTATTTTTTTTTTTATTACTTTTGTTATATAGGCTTTGTTCACACTTTAATGCTATTCCCATTTTTATTTTCACCTATTCCCTAGTAAGAGGAAGTATTTTGATGGCTTTAAATTTTCGAAATTGATACCGGAAATACATGTTTGAGGTCTCGTATGAAAAAAAAGAAACTTAGTGGTGCAATCGGACACAAATTAATTAAAGGATAACATCATTATTGCAATCGGACACAAATTAATTAAAGGATAACATCATTATTATAAAAAAAAAAATCTGGTGTAAAACACTCACACAACTTTCTCTAATTGCAGTTTTAACAAAATTGTAATTGACAAATTTTTTTCAAAAATCTAAACTTAATAAAATTACTTTTTCTTGGGATGAAAGTACAACTTCAAACAAATTTCTCGGAACCAAAGTTTCAAACAAAAATATTATATCTCTATATTCACAGATAGTGTATAAAATTTAATCAAATTCCTTGGTGTTTTATGGACAAAACCGCGAAAACTGAAAAAAAAAAACTGTTCAGTAGAAACGTACTTTCGGTTAACCATCAGTGTACTTTTCGTTACCTCAATTCTCCGTCTATCACCATACAAATTCACTACAACGGAAAATGTTTTCAATTCTCAATGATTCTCACTCACACATATGCCTATAAATTACAACAAATAAAAAGTAATTTACCAATTGCTATAGTTTTCTACAAAATAAATAAATAAATAAATAAAATAAAATACGAACTAATAATTTAAAGGAATAACCCTATGCATATGCAACAAATTAAAAGTATAAACTAAGATAGTATCAAAGAAGACGGGAAAAAAATATGTCAATTGTGTAAGTTGATCTTATCTTTATTAAACATTTTTTTTTTTAATAGAGTTTCTAAGAAATTCAACAATTAATGGGGTTTAGTGTGAACCCCAATTGTAGATCACTGTTCTTAATAGGTTAAAAGATCAATTAGTATTTCCATATTTGTACATTTTTCCATCTTATAGATCGTATTTATTAACAGAAATCGTGACCCATTAAACATTCGCTTCATGAGAATAGACTGCTTTCTGCTTCATTTATTTCAACATTAAAAATATTCAAGGATTTTTTTATTTAAAATTTCCTATTCCAAGAAAATCGCCAACACTCTTACACGTATTAACAAATCAAACCAAAAATGCGCTATAGATTAAAATTTATTTGAATAATTAATTTGTTTCTATAATTATGTAGTATTAATTATTATAGTTTTACATATTTATCAAAGTGATCACCTTTTGGTAAATTGGTATTTTAGATTGTGAGATCATTTTCATTAAATAAAATCAATTTAAAATTTAATTTTTAATTACATATAATTACTAATTAATAATTACATATAATTTTTTTTGCAAAATATTGATGGTTTCAATAAATTTTTCAACTTTGTATTTCATATTTCAAGGGAACACAAGACGTGTAATTGGTGAATAGTTCTTATGTTTGCTTTTCAGTGTATAATTTGTTGTAATAGTTCACTAAGTTGAAGTCACGTTTATAAAAAGATAAACCAAAAATAGCAAGTCCCCATAGCAATAGAAATATCTAAAAATCAAGTTTTGGAAAAAAAAAACCCGTTATGACAATATGAGAAATTATTCTTTCAACCTAATATATTATTTTCGTCAGAACAACCTCCATCTATTTGTAATAACATAACATAAACTACTTATAACATAAAAATTGCATATATAGTTGCTGAACTGTTTAATTATTATGCAAGTGTAATGACATAGCAATGTCAAAGCCTTCACAAAATATAACAAAAGGAAAGAATAATTTATAACTAGTGGCCCCACAGCCGGCTGCTGCCTTTTCAATACAAAGGTATCAAAGACAAGCACCGATAAAGCCCTGTCTATTGAACAGAAGCCACCTGGTCTTTGAAAGTCGCCGATGGGTGACCAAATCTGGCCACTGACCTGAATCACTGGTCGCCGACCTAACCAAGGTCGCACAAGGTCGCACGCTACTAGAGATGTCTTAGTGTGAGAACTTACTTACACACTTGACAGTGTGTGAGTAAGACTAATATAAACTTCGCCCCACTGGAAGAGGGGATCATTATATCATTCATCATTATACGAGTAGCCACATCATTATATCAGTATCATTTTACAGCAGCAGTTATACTTGAGTTCTGAGCGCATCCCTATACAAGGTTTGACTTATAATTATTTTCATAGTTGTGCATATTAGTTTATTTATTATAATCATTTTAAATTATTTGTTATTTAACTTTTAAAATTATTTATTTACTTTATCAAATCATATTAATTGTAGCTACCATCTGGCTCATTCAAATTATTGTTAAAATATATTTTATTTTTATAAATTCAGTGTTAGTAATTCAAGCCATAATTCTCTAAACTAACTTCCGCCTAATAAATCCCTCTTCAAGACATCTAACTTCATACCGCAGGAATCACGACAATTGATTCCACTACACAAGAATGAAATATATTTATAGTCAAAATTAATAAAATATAAAAAAATTAAGAATTATTTGTCCAAGAGAGAAAAGTAATTTGTAAGTATTTATTTAAAAAGAAAATACTTATTTAAATCTGTTCATTAAACTGTCCAATTAAAAAATCTCTCCAGAGATAAATTTTTTTTTTTTTTTTAGAAAAGTTGGTAGGATTATTAATTAACTCTTGTGCTTGTTTACACAAATAATTACACTTTTTAAATATACCTCAAATTACAGTGCAAAAATAATAATTGTGCTTCACCATTACATTATCTAGTGATTTAATTTTTTTTGTCTTATTTTTATTTTTAATTTTTTTTGTAGTGACAGAATAACTAATCTCAAGTAAGGATAAGTAAGAATGGTAATGGATCTTGCGTGCAACAAAAAAAAATCATATGCAATTTATCCAACTGCTACGTCATCCGTCACGTCACATGAGACGTATTGCACCTCCTTATCACAAGTTAGGGGAGTTCAGGATGCATTTGGCTCAAACTCGAGGAGATCTGGAAGGAGAAATAGGGAAAGTTTTCTTATATATTATATATTTCCTAATATATTATATATATATAGTCTTTTATACTTAATCTTCAAAGAAAATAACACTATCATTAACACTCTGCCAAGTTTAGGCGGTCATTTCTATGCACGCATTCCTCGATTTCTATTTCTATTCACTATATATCGGTTAGTTGTGTAGTCGTTACAGCATTCTGTTTTCTCAATTAACATATTAGTGTTCAATCGGCGTTCTTTTCTACATTTTTCTCTGTCTAACCCGACGAAAAAACCTACTACATTCAGTTATAGCACTTTTTAAACCTCGCACTATAACAACAAGGATTCAACAACGGTAATGAAATCCATGAATTAGCGGTGCTATATTACATTCTAACAATTTTTTAGGTTAAAGCACCCAAATCTCCACGGTAAGAATTCCCAGATATGGCGAGTCAATGCGCAGTACATAGTAACAGTGGCACTGTCTTATGACAGTGATGATGCCAGAGGCGCTGTTGTGTGATAAGGCAACATTATTCCATCACATGACTTCTGTACAATTATTTAAAATTCAATGGTAAATAAAAAACAATTATGCTCTTCTGACGGTTTATGACCAAGTCATATGTCTTAATGTCTGTATCTGTTATATGTCTTAATATTAAAATTTCGATGAAAGCATTTTTTATTTTATTTGCAACATTATTTCCTCACTAAAAACTAAAAAGACTACCTTTTCCTCGTCTTCTTCTTCTTGAAAAACAACAGTTTGTCATAATTCTTCAGAAAATCAGAAAGAAAGATAAATTAATCGGATCCATCAAAAAAAGTAAAAAAAGCCCCAGCATCTTTGTCATTGTTGCCCAGAGCACTGATGGCCTACGAGGAGTGTCCTATCGTTACAGTAATTCTGAAATTTTTTCAACATTTGCCATACAAAATCTGGATGCAATAATTCCATTAGCAGTTACATAGTGGCATCACCATTGAGCCTCCAAGCCTACGTCAAATACATGCAACTCGCGTGTCAAGCCCACTATAATATAGTACAAGCATCAATTTTTACAACCAATCTTTCTCTGGAAGCTTTCTAGCGATAGGAAAAACTAGGAATAAAATCTGGAAATCTGAGTGCTTAACGACAGTCACCAAATAAACTTTAGTGGAGAAAAAAATCAGTCGCTAAATCAACTTTGAAGAGTGCAGAACAGTCGGCAGATAAAAATTTAAAGAGTAAAGAATCAACGCCGACATTCATTTTGCTATCATCATTATATGATAAAAGTAAGAGGGAAATAAGCTTCACTTTATATTTGGTATAAATAGTTTAATTCAACACAAAAAAAGGTTACGAATACACAATAAATACGTTTAATTGGCACTAAGTAGGTTACAGGTTCTACAACGTTGAACACATAAGTTTTGAATAATCTGTTCTTTTAGTATCTAACTCGTTTAAATTTTGTTTAATTTGTTCTAACAACCAAAAGTACAATATCTTCACATATGCATCAAAATAGTAGTTAAATTTTTCATAAATTAAGTCTCCTACTTCCGATGGCAGAGCGCTGGCACTTGTAAGAGAATTCGCTCTACGTTTGCTGGTAGAGTGCTCCACTTGTACCAGAATACCATCCATGTATTCATCATTTTTCGCACAGTCTCTCTAACCTCTATATTACATTTCACTCCTCACTAATTAAATTGTAAAGTTGTCAGTGTGTGTTTCTCATTCTATCATGCATCTCCATTTTGCTGCCATTAAACTGTTTATTACCGTGCAGTGAGCTGTAGGTAGAGGTTCAGCTAGCAAGTGTATAATAAATACTAATGCACACTATAATCTAATAAAATATCCAGGTTAAAATTTCTAAGTTGATTAGATTTGAAAAAACAATGCAGTCTAATAACGTACGTGTTGTGAGTTTACCATTAGATATTTTATAACACAATAATAATAAAACGATGGATCCTGTGGCTTGTAATTTCATTTTGTGGAAATGAAATTATCAATAGTGTAGAATATAAAAATTTTGTTGTGGTGGTTGGTTCCGCAGAGCTGGAAAGCATCAGAGACATTTTCCGTGGAAGCCTGCTTCATTTTGTGGTCATCGACCGGTTTCGGGCGTTCGCCCATCTTCAGGATGCGCTTTTCAGACAGTGTGCCAACACAGACTCGTACAGAGACTTAGTTTCACACTCTGAAGTGGAGTGTGAAACTAAGTCTCTGTACGAGTCTGTGTTGGCATACTGCTGAAAAAGCGCATCCTGAAGATGGGCGAACGCCCGAAACCGGTCGATGACCACAAAATGAAGCAGGCTACCACGGAAAAATGTCTCTGATAAAAATTTTCCCAAATTGGAGCAACTGATTCGGATTGAAATATTGTCAGCCATGGTCGTAAAATTATAAAGATGCCTGAGGCAAGTCGACTACTAAGTAGCAAAAAAAAAAAAAAATTCATTCATATTTATTATGTATATACCGGAGCTGACTTTATTTAGAAATATTATCGGCTATACTAAGATAAGGAACAAATATCAAAGATATATCGTTAAGAGAGACAAAAAGTTAAAAATCAATCAATTTTCTAGTTAAATAATTAGTTTTGTATTATTTATTATTAAAAAAAAGAAAAAAAAAAGACAAAATATATATATATAATATATATTTGTTCAATTCAATGTTTATTGTATCTTCCTTCCTTTTCTTTCTTCAAAGGTAGATAGAAATGCTGAAATGCGCTAAAGTAAATAACTGAAAACGACACATAACCTATACAAACCGGCCACTGAAAGCAGGTATATTTGTCCAATGGTAGTAACGTCAGTGCAAGCAACCAGGCGGCAGCGAGAAATAACTCCCAGTCCATTGTTACCATGGCAACCAGGTCAAATTTTATAGAATCCTATGTTCCAGCAAAGAATCTCTGTTTTAATAGACAATTAAATAAAGTTTTTTTTACAACTTTTATTTTTTTATTTTATCATTATTATATTATTTTTGTAAATATTTACTTTATCGACTATATTTATATGTAGAATAGTTCATTCAATCATCGTGTAATGTTAGTTATAATGGGTATCTGAATTTTTAATTTGACCTTTTATTGTTTAGAAATATTATTTTAATCGGTCTTATTAATAGTTTGTTATTTTGTTTTTTAAATGGGGAAAATTATAAAAAATAGCATTTCCTAATTTACTTCCTCCTGAAAACTCAGCTGTGAAACCTTGTGTTGTAACATCTGTATCGTAAAGAAAAATTAAAATTTCTTGTAATTAACATTTTATACATTTTTTTTTTTTTATTGCTACACCAGTATTTTCTACGCTATAAATAACACTGACAGCACTGCAATTTACATAAACATGCACGCACTTGCGCACACTACGCCTTCTCCGAGGAGTTGGTTCGGGCGACTAGATCGACGAAAAGAATTTCAAGAACTCTATGGATGGTGAGATTGGAAACATAGAAAGGAGCATTAACGATGGCGCGAAGGATTTTGGATTAAAGGGATTGTAGTCTTTGGAGATTGGAACGTTTTGTTGAACTCCATAGCTCAATGGCGTACGTCCAGATGGGTTTTGAGATTGAGGTATATATCAGTGTTTTATTGTCTAGTGACAGTTTAGATCTGTTGTCCAATAGTCGTTTCAATAATCGATAACGTCCATTGAGTTCAATTCTTTTCACTCGTGTGCGGGGGTTCCAGTTTAATATTTTGTCTATGTGAACAACCCAAGATAGCGGACGACATTAGTGGGTGGGATAGGAATCAAATTAGTAATAGATTGATGGAAGAGTGATGCGGCGTAGGGTGAATGTAATATTTTGGGATTGGTTTTCATTTAGTTTGATATTCCATTTTTTTGATTCATTTTTCTAAGGAAAACAGATGGGTTATGAGATGTCTATGTGCTATATTACTGGGTCTTGGTGAGAAGATAGAATTGCGGAATCGTCTGCGCTGTTCTCTAGGTGAGGAGAACAGTTTCTGGATGGGTTAGGATATCTGCTGTGTATATTGTATAGAGGATGGCACTAAGGATACTGCCTTGCGGAACGCCCGCTTCTGCTTTATGGATAAGAGAGACTGAGGTTCCGACTTGTACTCGGAAGTAATGGCCCATCAAATAGGACTTTAGGATAAGATAGTCGGTAAATGAGAGGATGCCCTTAAGTTTCCAGAGCAGACCCGGGTGCCATACTCGATCGAATGCTTGCTTCACGTCGAGGAAAACACCCGAGCAACATTCCCTTCTTTTCAACGGAGGATGCGATGGCGTCAACAACGCGATGTCACAGTTTTATTGTAGAATGGTGGCGTCTGAACCCCAAGTGATGATCCGGTATAATATTGCAGGATTCAATTATAGGGATGATGTGTTTAAGTATGAGTTTTTCAAGGAACAGGCAACAAACTTATGGGACGGTACGAGGTAGAAAGAAGGTGAGGTTTATTAGGTTTCAGAATAGAATGGATTAACGAGAATTTTCCAAGGATCGGGAATTTTATACATTAATAAAAATATTTGGTTTAACTCTCGACATTGTTTGACTACAATTTGCATAGTTCTAATAACAATTTTGTTTACCAATCTTGGGATTTATACCTAATTTAATTATAATTGTAATTAATTAAAATATATATTTGGAAAATTTAACTAAAGATTATTATATTACCGGAAGAAAACTACGCAGTTGGGCAAAGCGAGACCTTCCAGCTCCGACAGACACCGTTAAAATTTAGAACAATTTTCAAACAAAATGGATAGTATAGTTAGTATACAAAGATCAAAGAAACTCATTGTTATCATAATTTAACCAATCACCATTCAATTCTCCACACAAAAGCTTAACACGATGATTTCAATACCAGCCATAGCAAACTCCACCACCAAACCGCCAAGCTCCCTCAAACATATATTACCTCCTCTGTAATGCCCACTACAATGTATTGCCCATTGGTTTTCAACTTCCACATCCAGTCTCTCTATCTCTGGAAGCTATGTCTATATGTAGAAGGAACTGACATAAAATAACGAAAATCTAAAGGGCTAATCATTAGTCACCAAATAAACTATAAAGAATTAAAGTGAAGTTGTCATATCAACGTTAAGGAGTTAACACGTCTCTGTACAACTTAAAAGGTTCACTATGACTAAGCTAACCACACTAGCTAATCCACCATTAGTTCAGGCGATTCACTGTAACGTCACATCTTTCTTCAAGTGGCTCATTGACATTCAACAGTAACCCATTCTAGATTATCACGCTATCAATATCATCACTCTCTCTGTCATTCCATCCTCCATATACTCTCCCCACTAAGTAAATCGATAATATAATTGTCGCACAAAGTGCCAGTTGGTGTGTTCATAGCAATCTGCCCAACTGCTACGTCACATGCCACGTCACATGAGACGTAAGGCAACTTGCTGTCTCAAGTTAGGAGAGATCAGGATCCGCTTATTCACTTCTCAGCAAGAGTGTAGCGGGAGTCTACAATGGAGTCTTGTACAAACATTTTTCAAGAAAACATCACCATCACCAGCACTCTACCAATTCAGTCTGCCACATTCACCATGGTACCACTCTCTATAACAGTTAATGTGAATTCCTAGCATTACTCTCTTTCTCAGTTAATATAATCAGTTTTCACTCAGTGTAATTCACTCTTCTAAATTTTTCTCAAAAACCCACACGATCGTTTGTTTTAGTTTTAATAATAATATTATTATAATACGTATATATAATATACATTATTAAATAAATATATAATATATAATAATAATATATATATGTTAATTATAATATACCATATATATATATATATATAGATATATAAGTTAAAACTAACTCTTTTAATAACACTTCCGGAAACATTTTAACATTACTGTATTTTAACTGCTCTAAATATTCATGAAAATGGGAATGTTTATTAATATTTAGTGCACGGAACATTCGATCAGGAATGGACCCAGATGTTGCAAGTTTGCTATGACGACCAAGGTATTTAGTAGGTGTTTCAATTAACATAACTCCCTCATGTACAATTCAACGGTGTATGGCGGATGGCTGTTAGAAGGTCATGAAAGATGCAAGCTTACCAAGTAGTTTGAGAGAGTTTAAAATCAATAAGAGATAGGATGGGGCTGTTGGAATGTTGGGATGTCTTGCTTCACTCTATGGATATTGGAATGAAGTATTGGTATGAAACTTGTTGGAACGATTCTTCATGCACATGTCACACCGGTTTCCTTTCCTTCGATTTCCAACTCTTATATATAATATCAGCTTGTAAGCTACTATCGACTATATCCCCAACTACCTCCATTTCTATCCAAACTGGGGTAAATAAAACATATATAAACACATAGATGGGGAAACGATCTTTCTAAAAAGTTTCAAGACATCTTGCCATATATCTTAGAGGCAAATTTTTATAATATTTATTTTTCATTTATTTAATTTATTTATTTTATGTAATGCCATAGAAAATGTATACTTTTCATCGGCAATGGAATAAGAGGGGGTGAATACAAATTTAACTATCATTTTTATATAAAGAAGAACAAAAAAATAACGAAATAACATAATAACGTTAAAATTAGTACTTAGGGAAATTAATAACCATTTCTATATATGCAATCCAATATCGTATATCTATATTTTTTATATCGAATAATAAAGTAAAAGAAATAAAAAATTACTTTATTTTATAGATGAATAAGTATAAATATAACTTTAATTAAATAAATTTCCTGAGATAAGTCGAGAATTATTTTAAATAAGCTCTCAATATTTTTTTTCTTTTTAATTTAAGGTGCGTCAGCATGTATGGTTATTGGCGCCCGGAACTTCTTAGGCACTGCGGTCCTCCGGACAGTGTTCTCTCGTTACAGACAACACTGTCCATTACCGAACAGGGAATTGAACAGGCTCCTAGGAAGAAAAAAACAAAGGGTAGCACAGCTGGGCTCGAAATTGGATCCTCCGCGTGGGAGTCCAGTTCGCTAACCATTCCCTTCCCTAACACTCAATAAAATTTCTTATATTCTGAGATTTGAACGAAATTTGTCAAATGCATTCATTTATTTTTAAATTAACAATTTGAATATAATTTAACGAAAAGTCTCATAAGTTGAAGCACCTTCCTCGATAAAGGTAATTAAATATTTATTTATTTGTATTTGTATAAAATAAGGTGAATCATAAAATTACCGTTAGTACAATATAGATAGAGTTTTGGGGGGGAAAAGTAATATTTTTTGTGTATAAAAGCTATTCTACAAAGATTGAATCCGGAAATACGTATTTGAGCTATTGCTCAAAGATTCTCTATTTCACAATTATTTAATACATAATTTTCTTGAATACCTAACTGGCTGAGATTTCTGTAATACGACAGAGCTATTAATAACAAAGTCAACATCCAGTGACAATTATAATATAATAAAATATTTATTTAATGCCTCATTAAAATTTCAGTTTTGGGAATGTGCACAAAGCCTACATACAATTGAAGATAATGTTTTAACAGAGAAAACCAATTAAAATGGAAGATACAAGCGTCAAAATCAAGCAATTTAAACAAGCAAAGCATAGGTAATCTGTGAATATGTGAATGGGTGCGCAATGAAGGATAATATCTGGGACTTTATCCATTCTAGCATGTTTATTTTTGTCGTTCTTGTCCGGTTTCGGATTCTCATCCATTTTCAGAGTAAGGCTATCTTTGTTCGTACAGAGAATTGAATTCAACTTTATGTTTCTGTCACACTATACTTGTTAATTGCATATGAATATTTTAAATTTAGTGTGCAATCTTTCTGTCTCCAGTCTCACCCATGTATCAGTTGAGGGTGGCAACTGTGATGGATGCAAGAAATTATATCTATTTTATTTGAAAAAAAATTATGATGTGAGAGAAAAATTTGGTGCTCGTTGGCAAAAAGGATAGCTTTGTCTTTTAGACTTCACAGAACTTTAGGATTTAGGAGTTACTCTGAGTCATGACCTCTCTTTCACTAATCAGTTTAAATATGCATGTAGGAAAGCATCGAGAGCGATGGGATTTGTAATAAGGCACACTCGTGATCTTAGAGATCCCAAAGCGGTGCTAACTGTGTAAAATGCATATGTTAGAAGCCTTCTTGAGTATGCTTCGTTGATTTGGTGTCCTTACACTAAGAAGGATATAGCTAGACTTGAAGCTATACAAACCCGTTTTATCAGGACTTTTAACAAAAGGTTATCAAGCGGTGCTACTCATTTCCGCTCTCTAGAGTCTAGAAGACGTAAGTAATGCTGGTCTTCTATTCTTAAGGAAACTCTTGAATGGTGAAATTGATTGCATGGCGCTACTTGCTGCCATTCCTTTTCATGTACCCTCGCTGCTTGCGCAGTACTTCGCATTTTGTGGTCCCTGCCGTTAACACTATTGCGCTGTTCAACGCTGACATCAATTGTAGAATATGCAGGTCATGAAATGAGTATATTCCTAGTGATGTGGATTTCCAAATGGCGTCAGGGCTTTTCAAGAAACATTTTTTTCACTACTTAAAGTTTTACTGTTAAATGTGCACGTATTACTTTACTATTATTATATTTATGTATCACTTGTAATGACTTCATCCATAAGGATTATGCCGTTTGTTGATAAAAATGAAATAAATAAATAAATAATACAGTGGTGATCTTTTACTTATTTCTAATACTTCTCTCTTAAACATATATATACTCACAAGCCCTTTTATTAAACCGCTCACACCACATGCTACCAATACAAACATACAACACATCCACACCAATTACATTTCACAACCTATAGAAATTTGAAAACAATTACTTGTCTTCGCTTTACCACATTAGCATATTGACAGTCCATAATATCTTGTAAAAAAACTGTGGTACACTGTCTTTAATATATTGAAACAGAAACATCTTCAAGAACCATGAATTGAGTGTGCCTTTGAGCACCATAAGCCAACCATTTTTACTGGCACATGTAAATTTACTCAGAAAATGCTTTGTTGCAGTTCTAAAAACAACTGCAGAAATATTTGCACTTTAAAAAAAAATGGCAGAACATATAACCACAACCAATATTATTATATTTAAAAAAAAGAAAAAAAAGAAAGTAAAATGAAGCAAATATTTTCTAATTTAAAAACGCCCGAGATTAGAAAATCTGGGATGATACACTTTTGCAATTGTCTCTTTTTACAATTATTATAAATCTATTTGGCATAGATTTCCTTCAAACATAAAATTTTTACAAAATCGTACAAATTTTTTATTATAAATTGATAAAGATATTGCAGATTATGGTTGGTTTGATATTGGATCAATTGGTTGGTTTTTGTTAAAAGTGACTGCATCATATTGCAGCACACACTTCCATCTTCTCCTACTAAAAACTGCAACGGCAGTTTAAAAATCTAAATATTGTTTAAACGTAAAATATTGTTTCTGATATCTTTATTCGAACCAATAAATATCTGGTGAAAATGATTTATGTGGTTGTTGGGGAGGCGAATTTGTAGGATTATTTTTGTAATACGCAATATCACACACGCTGGGATTTAGGATAACTAAACAATAAAAGTTTGTATTTAAGAAAAGACAATTTGAATGGGGGTTTCATTATGAGTGTTATGACAAATTCATATAAGTGTTTCACACTAAATTATTTTCACATATCTAAATGTCTTCAATTATTAGCTAAATGCTATATATTATAGAATATTCACTGATATAAATCACTTAAAAATAAATGCGGTTATAATATAATTAATAGAGCATATAAGTAAATATAAGTTGACGATTATATCTCCCTTTTTCATTCATGTCAAGCAATGTGACAATTTTCTATCAATAGCATTTGGTAAATTAGTACTTTTACTCTCTTGTGAGAAATAAACTTTTCTAACCTCTTGAGATTAAATGTAATCACTTCATAAATTGGATAATTTTTAAGACTTGGACAAGATTACTAAATTATATAAATAATATTAAAGAATAGTATAAGATCTTAATTGTTTATCATTTTTAATAAATTTAATATCAGTAAAGTTATTGTTCAATATATTGTTACGAAGAGAAAATATTACTGAATTTCCACAATCTTGCAATTTATTCATAACATTAATAAATTAATAATGAAAATAATAATAATAAATTATGGAGTAATAATCTTATTATTATTATTTGTCTGTGGGGAGGAACCAAACCCTACGCTATCCAAAGCCTCACTGGGCCCATATATCTACCCTAAGAAAAACAACAACAAACCGGGTCTAGAACAAAAATCCAGACCCGGATCTAATCCATCTAAGATTCACCGCAGTCCGAATAAATCGGACAATAACCTTAAGCGGAAATAGCCTAAGCTCTTCCACAGACATCCTATTCCGACCAAAGGTCCTGAACCTAATTTCCTCACAACCCAGGCAATCTGACAAAAGATGGATGGGTGTTTCCTCCTCTGTCTCACAGACTCTACAAAATGGATCCGGCAAGAGCCCCATTATGTAGAGATGTCTCCTTAAACCACAATGTCCAGTTATAGATCCAACCGTTTGCCTGAGAGAGCTCCGTGAAAAACACAGCAACGTCTGACTCTCACTAATGGCCTCATTTGGACCACCGATGAGCTTTTTGGACTGCCAAAAACCAACTGAACTCATCCATCCATAAGGATGAATGCTGTGCAGCTGTTCATGTCTGGAAGCTTGACAGATATGTGCTAGAAGACACGCCAACACAGGCTCGGGACCAATGAAAGGAAGAGAGGTACTTAATTTGGCAAACCTATCCACCTCCTCATTCCCAAAAATTCCTATGTGTCCTGGCACCCAGACTAGAAGCACATCCTTCAGAGAAGAAAGCTCTTCCAGTCTTTTAGAACATTCAAAACCAACCTGGAAGTATAGAAGTAATAATCTTGCTAATTGTACTTATAATTTGAAGAGAAATTGATTTTTGTCCGTTCAGGGCGAAGGTGATCTCAAGCGTATTATTTCAAATAATCTTACATTTTTATTAACCATATAATAAGGACCCAAAATCAAATATTTTTCAAAACTATTTATTTAAATATAATTGAAGATAATTGTTTAACAGGAAATGTGATTTACAAGAAGTTTGTTTACGGAAGTTGCTATGTCTACTATCTCGCTCTACACTTTCTCTGTCTTAATTAAGTCCTTCAAGTGTAAATTTCTAATTTAGTAATTAATTATAACACAGTACAAAAACCTTAGTTTTCTGCTTCTGACTAACCCATTTTCCTATTACATCAGCTTCAGCTTCTGAATGTATTCTAGATTTGCACTGAATTACGTAAAGAAAATAGGCGTTTCTCTAAGTTGAAGCCGTATATCCTAATATTTTTCAGATTTTATTTTTTTATTTGCACTTTATAACTGCAGAGCAATCAAGCTGCAATATAAAGTAAATAAGCTGACTATTAACGAGGGCGCATTCGAAGTTATCAATTGGTAATTCTCCTAAAGATGTCTGATATACTGTAGCTGTGGACTCACTATCCTGACTCCTTCTCAGACATCGAGAAGTATTATCAGGAAATTTCACTGATGAGAGCTGATGAATTAGTGGATTAGGATGACCGGATAGAAGAGAGTGCAGTTTATTTATAGAAAGCTGTCATTATGTCCTTGATAGATGGTTTCTTGAGGTCATAATGAATGCTCTGCTCCGATTGTTGACCATATGGCGAAGAATTTTGGGTTGTAAGAACTAGAGACACTAGCTATTAGAATGCTTGACTGACCCCAATATTTGCAGTCCTTAAGCCCATATAGTCAACAGTGCGTTGTGTACTCCTACTTTGTTGTGATGGTTGGTTCCGCAGAACTGCAAAGCATCAGAGACATTTTCCGTGATAGCGTGCTTCATTTTGTGATCATCGACCGGTTTCGGGCGCATCTTCTGGATGCGTTTGTCAGACAGTGTGACAACACAGACTTGCACAGAGTAAATTCAGTTTACACACTCCATGGATTTTAAACTGAATTTTATGGTGTATGGAGTGTGTAAACTGAATTTGCTGTGTGCAAATCTGTGTTATCACACTGTCTGACAAAGTATCCTGAAGATGGACGAACGTCCGAAACCGGTCAATGACCACAAAATGAAGCAGGCTATCGCAGAAAATGTCTCTGATGTACTCCTACTTTGTTCAACATTATTTTTGGTAGTACATACAACAAAGACTACTTTTGGATAAGATCGCACCCTTTAGTTTATAATACGATACTGGAAGAAGTTCATAATTAAATATATAGGTATAAAAGCGTTCAAATTGATGGCGTGAACTTGGCCCATCATTAAAATGAAGTGACATACTTTTTCAGCTTAAATTTTCTTATTTTTTTTAATTTTAAACTTTTCTAATTATGATGTTTTAGATGTAGGATTTTAAAGTAGATTTGAGGTAAATAACAAATTCAAATTTTTTCACTAGATTGCGTAACAATACCCATGGCTATGGCCGCGTCAGCCAATGCCAAAAGATTGGGAAAAATACAGATTTATTATTATAATTATTATTCGCAGAAGGGGAGGGCAAACCCTACGCTATCCAAAGCCTCCCAGGGCCCATATAGCTACCCCTAAAGAATAACAACCACTGGGACTAGAATGAAAATCCAGGCCCAGGTTTTAACCATCTAAGTTTCACCATAGACCGAACAAATCGGACCAAAACCTTAAAAGGACACAGCTTAAGATCCTCTACCGATATCCTACTCCGGCCGAAGGTCCTAAACCTAATCTCCTCACAACCCAAACAATTCGTCATCAGATGCATGGGTTTTTCCTCCTCAGTCTCACAAACTCTACAAAAGGGGTCAGGCACGAGTCCCATTATATAGAGATGTCTCCTTAAACCACAATGCCCAGTGAGGAATCCAACCAGATGCCTGAGGGAGGTCCGTGAAAGACATCGGACCCCGCTACTCAAAGCTCCGTCCGGGCCCCCAATGAGCATTTTATACTGGCGACAACCCACTGCACTCATCCTTATGGATGAGTGCTGTGAGGTCATCCCCGTCTGAAAGCCCGACAAACATGTGCCAGAAGACACACCAACAGCAGGCTCTGGACCAATGAAAGGGAGAGAGGCACCTAATTTGGCAAACCTATCCACCTCCTCATTCCCAAAAATTCCCATATGACCTGGAACCAGACCAGAAGCACATCCTTTAATGAAGAAAGATCTTCCAGTCTTTTAGAACATTCCAACACCAATCTGGAAGTGAAGACACATGAATTAAGCGCCTTCAACGCAGCTTGGCTGTCCGAGCAGATACAAACACCTTTTAAATTAGTGTTACGCACCCTCTCATCCAAAATACAGCAAAGAATTGCATAAACCTCAGCCTGGAAAACGGTGTCCCACTCACCAAGAGGCGCTACCAAATGATCTCACGTCTCAAAATAGACGGCAGCCCCAGACCTACCAGCCATCCTGGAACCGTCCGTGTAGCATCGGAGATAATTCTCAGGAATCACACCAGACGGACCCAGGGTTAACCAATCTTCCCTAGAAGGCAACCTAACCCTGTAGGAATGACCAAAGACAAAAGTCTTCAAATTCCTATCAGAAGGGAAACCTGTAATGGGAATCCTTAAAAGCATCTCACGATAAATGGTAGAATGACCATATCGCTTACCCTGCTAAAAACTTGCCTGTTTAATTCTATAACAGGCTTTCATTGCCTGGTTTTTCACCTCCACAAAGAGAGGTGGAATCCCTAACAAAGTCTCCATAGATGCGGTCGGTGTAGTCCGAAACGCACCAGTCACCACTAGACAAGCCAAACGTTGGATTTCTTCCAACAGCTGCCTAGCGGATCGTATTTCAATGCGACGCCACCACACCAAAGCCGCATATACCAATCGAGGTTTAATGACCATGCAATAAATCCAGATCATCATCTTGGGAGTGATCCCCCAATTCTTAAAATACAGATTTATTTCTTGCATAATTTCTTATTTAATATTGTTCAAATCGATAATACCTTCTGTAATAATATACTCACTGTAAAAAAATATATATAAAAACAAAACAAAAATTAATAATAATAAATAATATATTTTGTTTTTGATATTTGTGCATATAATTCTTTAAGTATGCAAGAATGTTTACTTTGTCAGAAAAAGAAAGAGGAGTTATTTTATTTATTTATTTTTTTTGTCTAATAATCTATCCTTTTTTGAGTTGAAATTTCCAGATCGTGTATTTAACATATATGTCCACTTTGCTCATAAACCTATCCCCCTAAAAACTTCTTAGAAAGGTTGCATGGGATATGTATATAAAAGTTGTTTAAAAATTAAGTATCATTTGAGTTTTCTTTTTCTATTTTTACTTTCTCTTAATGTAGCAAGAGAAATTATCGCGATCGTGTCAAATTTACGAAATTTTATGGTCTGTGTTGGTCATTTTCTCCCATGAAAAGAACCATAACAAGGAAGAAATTATTTTAAACTCACTCCAATATGTATATTTTAAAATGTGTGGTATTTTTTTTTACAAATTATATTATATTTAATTACATAATATCTTCGTCAATGATTTTTATAGATAACTTATTATAGATGGAAAAGGATTATATATTATAATAAATAATTGTTGTGATTCGCAGAACTGGAAAACATCAGAGATATTTTCCGGGATAGCCTGCTTCTTTTTGTGGTCATCGATTGATTTCGGGAGTTGGCCCATTATCAGGATGTTTTGTCAAAAACAGTGTGAAATTAGTGAATACGCTCTGAGCAAGTATCCACACTGATTTTCACAAAACATCCTGATGTTAGACGAACGCCCAAAACCCATCAATGACCACGAAAAGAAGCTGGCTATCATGGAAAATATCTGTGATAATCTAATAATAAATACATTTAACTTAAAGAATATTGAAAGAATGTGTTTGCGTTGAGTGTGCGTGTGTGTCTATGTTTATGTAAACAAAATTTCTAATTTCTCAAAACAAAAAAAAATCAAAAACTCAAAATGGATATTTTTTTTACTTAACATCACGAGATTTAACGTAGAAATCTTTCCATCAAACGGAGGTGCGATTTTATATAGGATAACTTTTCTTTTTTTTTCATTTTTAGCTCATTCCTCCAAAATGACTGTTATTATTTTGTTAATCCCGCGTACATTAACTGAGTATGTATTAGCCGATCACTTTTATTTGTAAAATTTCTTCGTGAAAATTTTATTTTAGAAGAGTAAAAGGGAAATTTCTCTCTAAAGTGCTGCTTTATGAATATGATTATTCTGCATTATATCGTATTAACGCCCATCAAATGTGTTGCCAGATGATGTAGATAACTCGCGTATATAATACCCAGACCCACCACTTACTCGTTGATTTTCGTGCTGCATGCGACAGTGTGATCAGAGAACAATTGTACAGGGCAATGCTGGATATGGGAATTCTCCTTAGCTAGTGAGGCTTACCAAGATGACAATCAGCTCAGCACGATGCCACGTCCGCATCGATGGCGATCTTTCAAATGATTTCTCCACTCTTAAAGGCCTAAGACAAGGGGACAGCCTAGCTTGCCTACTCTTTAACCTGGCCCTGGAGGGTGCTGCGAGGGAATCAGGTGTTCAAGTTGGTGGAACTATCTTAACCGGATAATGCAAATATTGGGTTACGCGGATGATATCGATATCATCGGGAGGAGTTTTGGTGCCATGAGTGAGGCCTTCTCCAGACTGCAGGATGCAACTGCGCGAATAGGAATGGCCGTGAATGATTCCAAGACCAAATATATGGTCACTAATCCTTATGGTAATCCACCGAACCAAGTTCAAGTGGATCACTACACCTTCGAGAGCGTGAATAGATTTGTCTATCTTGGCTCACTGGTGACTAATGCGGAAATCCAGCGAAGAATAATAGCCACCAATAATTGTTACTTCGATTTGGTTAGGCACCTGAAAAGTCACATTCTATCTCGCACCACCAAACATCGTCTCTATAAGACATTGATGAGACCCGTACTTACCTACGGCTCTGAATGCAGGACGATATCCAAAATCCAAGAATCCCAATTCCTCCAAATGGAAAGAAAAATATTAAGCTGGATTTTCTGAGCAGTTTTTGATCGGGCAAACTCTTCCTGGCGCATAAGAACTAATGAGGATGTAATGGATTTATACGGAGACTGTGACATCGTCCGATTTTTTTAAAGATTGGCAGGCTGAGATGGGCGGGACATGTATCTAGGATGAGTGATAACTCCATATCAAGAAAGCTCCTAGAAGAAATTATTCACTCTTCAAATTGTGCTGGTTGGATGGTGTGGAGGAGGATGCGCGATCCCTGCTAGGTGTACAAGACCGGAGGGCGGCAGCTTCAGACTGAGATGTTTGGCAGACTTTGCTGCAGGAGGCCTTGACCCCACGTGGGTTGTTGTGCCACGAATGATGATGATGATGATGAGATGATGTAGATGTGTAAAGTGAGTGGCTACTTTTGCGCGACCTAGAAGATTTATTGCTACGATGAAAATCTTGTGTTAGCAATAAGAGTGAAGTCGTCCCTAAAGTTATATGTAGTATATATTCATACATCTATGTGTGTTAATATAAAACTGAGTAGAGATCGTATGTGGATTCGCTAAAGGCAAATATTTGCACATATCAAGAACTTCTCCAGGCCCCCTCGTAAGTTTTGTGAAAGTTGAAGAGTTAAATTTAAATGTTCGTCATACAGTATTTTATGGAATTTTAGATTTTGTGTAAACTTGGAAAGCTAAATAACTCTATTACTTTTAGTTTATTTTATTATTTTTTTTCGGGAATACTTATTTGAACTGTGACGTCAAGTGTCATTTCATGTTTTGATGGTATTACAGAGGCGTTCCCAGTGGTCTACATTGCAATCACATTCATGTAGCTCCTGTATTTTTAGAATTACAATTCTAATCTTTGGTTCTCGGCTTCTACTATCTATTATATAAAAGAAAGTCTTGAGCATTTCTCAACAGATTTTTAATATTATCCAAGAATATTATAGAAGCAAGAGAATTCGACGGGGTGTGGCTTTTTATTTTAATTGAAATACTTAGAAATAGAAAGCTTTATAATAATATGCGCACTTCATTCATTACTAAATATTCAGGAGATTTCTTTTTAATTATTTTATGCCAATTTCAATTAACCTCGGCTAAGCTATTTTGATAAAAAAACTTGTCGTTCCAACATTGAAATTAAAATCTGGTTAATTTTTAATTATGTTAACATTTTTAATGTATTCATTTTTTTTTTTTTAATGTTTTCAAAAATTTTATAGTCAAGCAAATGAAAAATTTATTCAGTTATGGTTAGCTTTTCTACAATCTGCAGTCCAGAAATAAAAAAAATGTACCAGGTATGTCAATCTATGTCTCTAACAATTTATTGTTTGCTCTGCCTGTGATTGTGTGTGTGTGTGTGTGTGTCAGTGTGAGAGCGTGAGAGAATGTATGAGTGAGTGTAAGGGATAGACTAGTGGCGGTAGAATGAGAGGGTTCAGGAAAAGACTAGGTGACGCAACTCTCTCCTGTCACGATCGGTTAGCTCACGTGCCAAGCTAATCCATCGCGCTGGTGCTCTGTTCACAATCTAAACCCTCACACATACACAAACACACACATACACAAACACACAATATCACAGTACTCACATAAGAGTTCAATGTGCTTGTAGTAGTATTACAATGAAAAAGCTTCTATCTTTTTTATTTGGACTTTTTCACAAATGCAATGTACACAAACACATATTATGATGTATAGAATACTATATATAGAGACCGCAAAAAATATATATTCAGGGCAAAGTATGAGCACAAGTTTTTGAGAATATTAATTAGATTATTTTATTAAAGAGATCATGATATTTTGTCAAATATATATTTATTTTTTGCCCTTCTAATATTTCCAACATTTTTAATTCAATATAATTAAATTTTAGCCACAAATACCTTTATCTATAGTATCCATGCCGGAAGTACTACAAGGAAATGATTTAGCTCCTCTCCTCTATACAATATATTCGCCGACTTACCATTAGATATCAACACCTCACTATACTGTCTATACTGCCATTCATTCCACAAATAATGATACTGAACCGGTTTCCGCTCACTCCTTTCTCAACTTCATTCACTACAACATTGGCTACAACAATTGAGAATAAAAATTAAATCCAACATATCCAAATACTTTTGGGCCGTTATAACTATGAAAGGATGGACAAGGATCTTAGCCGCAGTGATGGAATCCTGTGCCGGTGTGGGATCCTGAAATCAGTCTCCTGGCACCACAGGTTGGGATTTGAGGGTTGAGCCAATAACCCAATATAGGAAAAAATATAATCCCTTTCATTATCCTAAAAGATTGCAACGCAAGAAAAAAAGGAGTTTTTGAATTGATACGTGGAATATGCTAGGTTAAAAAAATATGAAAGGAAGGAAGTTAAGAAATATGGAAATAACATTATCATTTTAGCGGAAACAAAACAAAAGGTAACTACAGAGTGAAAAATATGGAAATTATACACACACATTTCAAGTGGGGTGGAAAATTTGTGAGAGCTAAAGCTGATAGTCTCAGTTTAAATTAAGGTGAAGCTGAAACGTTATCTGCATGCATGAACGAGAGGTTTGGAAAAGTGGATCTTTATCTATTTGAGAATAAGCTAGTTGAATTAGGATTAAATGTCCCAACGGAAGATTCCAGCATAAGTGTAGTAAGAAAAGTTTTATGAAGAACTTAAAGAGATAGCGTGAGGACCACTACTAAATATTAAGAAATTAAGTTGAAAATGTGGTTGGGTCCGCAATACTGGATAATATCTATGATTTTATCCGTCATAGCATGCTTTATTTTGTCGGTTCTGGCCGGTTTCGGATTCTCATCCATTGTCAGAGTAAGGTTTGCAATCAATTGGTGTAGAGAGATGACCTAAACTATATGTTTATATTACAAACGACATTGGTTGATTGTTTGTAGGGCCATATTGAATTTGGAATTTGATAACCTCCACACAAATAGCCAATTAGGATGTTTGTTATATAAACATATAGTTTAACTGCAAGAGTTTACGAGGAGCGGTCAATAAAAATTACACTTTTTGTCAAAACTTTTCTAATGTTTCGACAAATTTATTTTCTTCTTCAGAGATAAAATAAAAAAAACATGTTAATCGGGAATACGTATAATTTTCATTAGACACACTAAACACAAAATATATACTAAACAAAACTTGATGTGACAGAAAGAGTTGCTTATATAATGGAGCTACATCATCAGAAAATTTTATATTTTGTGTTTAGTGTGTCTAATGAAAATTATATGCAACCCCGATTAACATTTTTTTTTTTTTAATTTTATCCCTGAAGAAAACAATAAATTTGTCGAAACGTGGGAAAAGTTTTGAAAAAAGTGTAATTTTTATTGACCGCCCCTGGAGATCTGTTGCAGTTATTAATTGATCGTTCGAGAATCTGTATTATCAGTATAGTTTTAAGTTATCTCTTTACACGAATTGATAGCAAACCTTACTCTGACAATGTATGAAAGTCCGGAACCGATCAGAACCAACAAAATGTAGCATGTTATGACGGATAAAATCATAGGTTCTACCATACAATGCATTTTAGAGATAGGCCTAACTTTGTGTAACAGCCATTAATTTTACATACTATCAATTTTCTGGGCAAGATTTTACGAGTATTTCTATCAATATTATATTGATTTTTATATTAAGAGTAATATTTAAGTATTTACGAGTGTAGATGGTAATCGAAGTTTAAAGAGAATCGTTGAGCCATTTTCGTGAAAATCGTAAAAAAAAACAAAAAAAAAAAAATGAGAAATCATTCAGTAAAATCGCATTTCCGTTTGACGAAACCGCACTTCCGAAACCTTAGTGTGAATATAGTGGTTTGAGTTGCATGCAATTTTTCTTTTTTGAGATATATTGTACATACGCATGTAAAAGAATGTTTATTTTATATTTAGAAAATATTTAGAATTGCAAGAAACTTTTATTTTATAATTGCATCATTAACTATATTGATCGTCAGTGGAGAAGGATTTTAGCTCAGTGGTAGCGCGTTGGACTAGCAACACGAAGGCCCCAGGTTCGAGCTCAGCCTTTAACTGCTATTAGATTTTCTCTTCCTAGGAGCATCTACACAGCTCACTGTCCGGGCAAGGGCAATATTACGTTTAATGAGAGAACATAGTCCGGATGCCGACAGTCACTGAAAATGCTCCGGGTGCCTTAAATAAAAAAAATAAAAATACTACAATACAGTAACATTGACGTCACAATACAGTATAGAGCTTTCTAAACTTTGAAACCTCTTCCGTTTGAGATGGATTTGGTCAAAGTAAAACGAAGAAATTGAGGATGCTACAAATCATAACAAGGCTGGTGCGTAAGGCTCTCCAGGTCGGTGAGATGGACCAAGTGGCTACTAAGACATATAATCGTAAGCAGCCACTATAGAACAACTGTATAATTTGATAACAATGCATGTGAACGGTTGCGCATTATATTTAAAAAATAAAAATAATTAATAAGAATAAATTAAAATGCAATGCAAACGCCAAAACGTGTAGTCCATCTCTGATACCGTAACTTCTCATTGAATACACGCCATTGATTTATTTTATTGAATCCTTCAGAAAGCATTAACCTCGTCCAAATATTTCACCCTAAGCAATAGTTTTTTTAAAACTTAATAACATGGAGTATTGCTAAAAATTCTTGTTTCAATGTAGTTCATGACTATTTCAGCACCTTAGAGGAAACAGGTGCAGTACATGTACTTTGGGACTATCCCGCTAATTGGGAAGTCACTTTATCAGGAGGATCATTATAAAGCTGTTCATGATCCTGGTGCATCCGGAAGATTGTCGAAAGAGAGTTACTGATATTCAAAAGAAAGATTTTGTGAAAATGGTTTGGACTGGGCATTCCGAAGGCGAATGGAGAAATAAGAAATATAGAGCTATAAAGCACTGGATTTGCTGCGGACTATTAAATTAGAAGGTATCCCAGATGAGCGAGGTACATTATCAGAATGGAAGAGCAGATTTACGAAACTTAAAAACAAAAAAATAAATACGGCTAAAATTAATTCTGACAGCAATTAATAAAAATATTATATTAAGAATAAAATATTTGTCTTTCGATGGTGATTAATTAATGGAATAATGGAAATGTTCTGTCATATTATATGTGTATATACAATAAAAGTGTGACCACAAATAAACGTGTGACACATATTATTATTGAACGTCAGAAAATGCTATTTTCAGAAATACCAGTCCGAAACTGACGTCATTGTTCATCTTTGATTACTAGGTCAACATGTTATATGACTGGCTTTTTCAAATTTTAAAATTGGTTTTTTGGACATTTATACATATATCACCTACATAATATTGATATATACACACACACATACATATGACGTATATACATATAAAACTGAAACGAAGACCTATGTCTATCTGTCGCTCTATCGTGGCTATTCTACTCAATCGAATTAGATGCATTTTTTTTTATATAATTATCTTTGTGACCAGGAGCTAAGATAAAAAATTTGAATTTATTTTTATGATTTTTATTTTCTGAAGCAATTACAGAAATCACTTTTTGAACGAATTCTGCCAATTTAGTGTAAAAATTCCTAATCAATTTAAGAAATATTATTTTATTGTGGTGGTTGGTTCCGCAGAGCTGGAAAGCACCAGAGACATTTTCCGTGGTAGCCTGCTTCATTTTGTGGTCATCGACCGTTTCGGGCGTTCGCCCATCTTCAGGATGCGTTCTTCAGACAGTGTGCCAACACAGACTTGCACAAGGCTATCAGTTTTATACACTCCTGTAAGGAGGTAAGTCCTGTGTTATCACACTGTCTGACAAACGCATCCTGAAGATGGGCGAATGGACGAAACCGGTCGATGACCACAAAATGAAGCAGGCTACCACGGAAAATGTCTCTGATCTCTGAATATTATTTTACTCTCAAAGTAAATTTAAATTTAATGGTGTATACGATAAATTTGTACGAAATGTATTGTTTTTTTTTTTCTCCACGATATTAACTTGGATTATAATAAATTCTTCGAAAGTAAAGAACATTACAAATTCGAGTTATCAGTAACATTTATTAATATTTACAACTATAAATATATACATTACAACAAGTAAATATGTCTGTGGAAAGCTGGTGAATTACAGGATTAGGATGAGCAATTGTGGATGAATGGAATTTAAGGAAACAAGTTTTCGGCTAGGTGGTTAACAAAAGGAATGTTTAGATCAGTTTAGACGATGAGTTTAACAATGTAGAAGGGTGCATTCACAATTTTTCGAAGGAATTTTGACTAAAGTGATAGTTTATGGTGAGAATTGGCCTACTTCCTCATATTTCTACACCATAAGACAATTCTCAGTTCATTAGTCTCAATAATAGTAAGTAGAGAAGACTTTCATTTTGTAACGTAAAATTGGATCGTCTGCCTAGTAGTCTTGTGAGTTGTCTGAACCGTCTATTTAGTTCAAGTCGTTTGAATCTCGTATGGGAATTCCAAGTCAGTCTTCAGCAAATTTAAAAAAAAAAAAAATCTGTTGTGAAACACTCGAACACAACTTTTTCTTATACCTGTAAATATAATTATTACAAATTATAAATTTTCGAATAAACTTCGAATTGCACTCATTTATTCTAAGATGCATACAAAAACACAGGTGGAGGAACGAGCACAAGTCTACTAAGCCAGAAAGGTAGAGAACTCAATTATATTTTTTAGACAAGAAGAGCGCGTCAATAAAATTGAACGAAATCCGCATATATTTGAAACTTACATAACACTAAAAATTCCGCAGAATTATCTAAATATCTTTTCTTTTTTTTTTAAAAAAAATGATATGTTTATATACGTATGTGTAGTTAGCATGTTTAGTTTAAAGGAAATCATAATCGTTTTTCGAGAGAAAATTCTTTAAAAAAAACTTGGAATTCCAACAATGCTTCATTCATATTTAATATTATAGAAAAACTAGAAACAACAGATAAGGTGATGGATGGTACCTATACGGAATATCATGTTTGAGGTTCGTGTGACTTCCTTTTCATAAGATATTTTGTTCACTGACACACATATGGACACAAACAGAACTTTTGCTAAAAAATAAAATAAAAAAACATTTTTCGTGACTCACGAAACTTCAAAGCTTTTATTTCTGGTGAAAACTGAAACTTGAAAATTTGATAAAATTGCAAGACAGCAAGTAAACATGACGGGTATCTAATGAACATAAACAGGCGGAGGTACCTTCTCCCCAAAAAGTCTAAGGTAATATTAATATTGACTTCTACAATTATTAATTTTAATTTGATGAAGGAAAGTAAATTTTTTATTGGGTTATTCATTGACTTCAATAGAAAGTTTTCAACATCCAAATCATGATAAAAAATGAGAAGCTTAATTTCTAAAATATTGAACAATTTTTATTATACTGTGTCAGAAAAAAATGGTAAGTGGGACAAAATTTAATTAATAAGGGAATATTGCAAGGACAATCTCTGAGTCCTATATTTCTTAGTATATTTTTTCATGATAAAAAGACATCCTGCCGAGAGATCTTAGAACTTTTGGTTTAAAAAATTAATATAATTTAATTTTTTATATAATTAAAGCATTTTAAACCCTTTGAGGTCTAGATTATTATATAAGAAGGAATCGTATTCAACATAAAGTGCATAATAATAAATGAAAAATCAATGAATAAACCATAAGTCAATGACAGAATCACACACTTACTTTCTCTTACTCGTAATTGTAAATATGTATAAATTTAAAAAAAAAATTACAAAGTATAATTATTAATTTTTACATAAAATAAGAGCATTAAATGTTTTAAATGTTAATAATAATTCATAGAATGTATTAAGTTTGGAATTAACAGTAAATAAATGATAGGATTCGATAGTAAAAGACAAAGAAGTAGTAGAAATTCGTATTTTTAGAGAATGAATCTGTCCAAATGCTTGTAATTTCAAAATGTCAGAAAATATTTGAAGCGTATAATGCTGAAGGAATGTAGCCAGTTTGTAGAAAAGGGTTAACATAAGATATAACAGTAGTATTTTAGATTGAAGGAATGATGGAAATAGAGAAGCGTTAAATGCAGTACTACCCTATATAACCCAGACTCTCTTTTACCAAACAGTAGCTTTTAGCAGCTTCTAACTTAGCTTTTGCACTACACTTACAAAACTCAAACCTTATTCAGGCGTTAAATCCAACAGTGTATCCTTCTTCACTAGCTAATGCTGTGGAGTCTTCTAACATTCATTTTAAATAAAAACAAACCCCCTAGAAACAAATAAGCAAAGAAGCTCTTTACTCCTTTAACTCACCAAGACTGTACTTATCTTCTGGCAGCACAAGTGGGCGATTTTGCTTTTTTTCTTTTTTTGTTTGTTTTGTTTTGTAAGTATTAAGCAGAAGTTCCTTGCTATTATATTGTCAATTTATATTCCTTTCTTTTATTTCAATTACTTTTAAAAATTTACTTATTATGTCCGTTATGATTTTTACTATCTCTCGCGCTACGTGCTGTAAAGGAAGAATTGTAGTCGTCTTAGATTTTCTTGACGTTTACCGGAAATAGATGTTTTAAGGTCATCTAAGCCCCGAAAAAGTTTTTAGATTGTGCGTTATGTATGGTGTATGTTTGTGTGCGTGTTTAAAATAAAAATCAATTAAAAATGAAAAACAATACAGGAAACTCGAACTAAATATTCCATTTAGTTATCACTGCAGTTTCGAAACAAATTTTCGGTCAAAATATTTCAACCAGGAATACAACTTTTAATGATAGTTTTTTTTCTTAATTCTATTGAAACGGTTTTTCTTTAAACCTACTAACAACATTATATAACAACATTATTTTTGTTATCTGCGTATTAAGCTTCTCTACGTCAATTAATAGGCCTGTAACTTTTATCTGATATTTTATCCTTCGTTACATATTCATTTTTGTTTTTTCTGGCCGATTTCGGATTCTCATCCAACATCAGAATAAGGCATAGAGTTGATTACAATTGTAGGTTTCTGTAACAGTCATTGCAACCAATATGATGACCAACAGAAACAATGTTGAAGTCAACACCATCCCTTTACTCTGACGATGGATGGGAATCCAAAATCGGACAGAAGAAACAACAATAAGCATGTTACGACGGATAAAATCCCAGATGTTATCTCGCATTCGGACCCAACCATATATTCAATTATAACTTTTGTTTGAATCATTTTTTTGTTGGGAGGGGATTGATTTTTGGGGGCATACAAGAGCAGCGATGGCTGCATAAAAAGTGCCCTTGCCGAAGCTTGTGAACTCTCAACAAAGTTATTGCTTTTCATTGTCTAATGTAATGGATTGACGGAGGCATGCCTTAGCCGTAGTCGAACATCTTATGGCAATCTGCCTGAGTCGGATTCGTCACACAGCACATCACATGAGGCATAACGCTTCATTGTACTACTAGCTATTTAAAGTCTCCACCGTAAGGGAGATCAGGATGCTCAACTCAACCCCTATGAGACTGGAACGAGAAGTAGGTGATGGGCTCTACAAGTATAAAATTAGGGTTACACACACGGATACATATTGAGTATTATAATACAATCCAAAACATACACAAAAAATAGAAAAGACCTAAAAATCTCCTTATGTTGCTCAGACTTTACGGTTTACATAAAATTATTACATATGAATTTAACTTTTTAATTTGCAAAATTAACAGCAAAATACAAGTTTAGAAAATATAAGTTCAATTTCATTTTCAATAATTAGAGATATCCGGTTGCGGGCGTTCGCCCATTTTCAGTATGTTTTGTCAAAACTGTGCGATAACATACGTAGCCTTACACAGAACAAATCTAGTTGATACACTGTGTTTAGTGTATCAACAACTTTTAGTGTATCAACTAAATTTGCTATTTGCAAGTCAATGTTATTATATGCTTTGAAAAAACATTGTAATGTTATTGGTGTGATGTTGTGTTGTATGTTTGTAGTAGCACGAGCGGTTTGTAAAAGGGCTTGTAAGTATATTGTTTAAGAGAGAGAAGTATCAGAATAAGAAAGTAGTCACCACTGCTAACAATAAATATATATTATTAAAATAATAACTACAAGTTATTTGCAAGATATTATAAGCTTATTAATATATTGTGAAACTGCCACTGATTTTTAGAGAACGATTCCTGAAGCAAGTGTTCTGGCTTTGAAAGCAGAATGCAGACTGTTTTGAAGGAATGCCCTCTCTAACAAAATGGTTGGCCAAGTGGTATTGTATTAATTTAACGGATTTTTGTGCCTTTGTTTCCCTAATAGCAATGATCCCAAATTACAGTACCTGACTCTTTTCACTGCACTAAGATACATTTAAAATATTAACAAAATTAGATTTTTCAAACTATAAAATACTCGAAACTATTTTTCAAAACTATTATTTTCTTTTATTTCTTTCATCCACTACAACATCCTGATGATGGGCGAACGCTTGAAACCGGTCGATGACCACGAAAAGAAGCAGGCTATTACGGTAAATATGTCTAATTAATAATTTTCTTAAAATGAAATTGAACTTATATTTTCTAAGCTTGTTTTAAGTTTGCAAATTAATAATTTAAATTCTTTTATAACAGTAGGCTCGGCAACTTAAGAGCATTTGTTAGAGCCTTTATTTTTTTTGTATATGTTTTGGATTGTATTATAATACTGAATATGTATTCGTGTCGCATATTCATTTGTCATATTTACGGGCACTTTTCTCCACTTGAGTTTGAGACCCCTTTTATAGATTATTAAAATTTTTGCCATGTCTGTTGTTAAATATTAGTTCAAACATTTCTTACTTATTTCAAATACCAACTTTCAAAATACTTCAATCAGTCTATTTTATTCACTGACAGGGTTTCATAAGACCCTCCTATGAATGTCATTTAGAAGGTACTTGTATAATAATTTAATATTGCTGTTTACAATCCGAAATTTTATCTATTTCATTCCGCTCCTTTTTCTTCTAATTAACCTGTTTCATTAATTTACTTTCCAGAGTTATTTCATAACAGGTTGTAGACTAATATGTCGGTTTTTTTTTTTTTGTAGTAGATAGTGCAGCCATAAAGCTGCAAGTGAATCCTTTCACAAGTAATCTATATTTTTACTATTTGCATTCAGTAGCGACATTACATACTGCACAAAACTTGCACATGATTGCAGCACTTCCAAAGCAATTTTACTTTAAGAGAACGATAAAATAAACTCCTATTTAATTCCACTAATTGCTCGTTTATTTTCTTCTAACACAGACAAAAGTGGAAATTTTTTTTTAAATATTTTCAAATTTTATTCTACAAATGTGATATAATACTATTTAAAAAAAAAATCGCGCTTTACACTTTCCATTATCTCGTCATAATTTTATTATTATTATTACTTTTATTGTTATTATTCATAAATACAAAATAAAATTCCAAGGCTATTTTATTTTTTCGAATAAAGATAAAAAAATACTGTGTTCAGTTTTTTTTAAGAATTATCCTTGATCTGATCCTATATTGTGAACATATATGCAAAGATATATAAAAGAGATCAATGTATAATATTCACTCTTGATAAAAATATATTATATTATACATCCAACTACCACTTTTTTTCCCAGCTTTATTTACTTTATCCATCAGCTTTAATAAATATTTGTATTGAGCCTATTTGTTCTTTGATCTCTGGCTGATCCTAAAAGAGA
>JAAEAF010008970.1:0-22434 GCA_011037195.1 Triatoma infestans
AAATTTATAATTTAAACACAATTTTTCATTTTTATATATAATTTCATTTATATATATAATTATATTAACAGGAGTAAGAGAATATTGTGTGAGTGTTCCAAACCAGATTTTTTTTTTTTAATTTAAAGCAATGATTTTTATTTTTGCACTTTGCGTCAATTTAATATTAAAATTATAACATTTGTTATACTATTATTTTATTAATTGAAAAACACTGGGCAATAGTGAATAGATTTGTCACACATGGTTCCCCGAGACTCCCTCCAGAAAAAAAAAAAAAATAGACCATCTGCTCAATCAAAATGTTGTCCCATAAATCATGAAAAATCTTTTAGACTCAATTAATAAAAAAGATACAAGACAACAAGTGAAGGCCTAGTTGTTAAAGTATATTAAATAGGAATGTTACTTACAACACAATTGTAGGAAAGATAAATGATGCGCTGATATGATCATAAAATGAGACATGTTAGAGGCGTGAGGCCACATTACTTTTCAATATGTATAGTAGGTCTCTGTATTATACATATATGTATGGGTGCAACCCTTTTATTAAAAAACACACCCCCTCAATATTATCTTTCAGTCAGTTCTCCAACATATCTCCTGTACCCTGATTCCAACAATACCCATTTAGGCTTATTAAATTCCAAACATAACAACCCCATGCCAAAGAATTATTTCCAGTACTCTGCTAAATTAATATTCTATAATTAAATAGGTATGCCTTAAAGTTTTTGTGTCCTCAATTATTATCCGCTAACTGAGTGCAAAGGCACGTTTGGAATTTATCGTCTATTGTTAAAACATAAAACATATGTGGAATGATTTATATTAGAATATTTTATTTTAATTAAAATTTTGATTGGCTAGGAATGCATAAATCTCCGGTGGGGTTCCTATCTTCCAGTCTTCTTCAATCCACAATCCTCTCCCTGTAACAGATCTGGTGCGCTACCTTGGGCTCTTCATCGACAAAAAAGATTCACGTGGAACCCGCACACAAGACAATTTAAAAGATAAGCACTGACTAAAAGGGTCAAACTTCTTTACAGTCTTATCGGAAGACGATCCAAATTGCCTACAGAACTCAAAGGACTGATATATATTTGTATAATCATACCAATTTGGACTTACGGACTTGTGGCGTTCAGCTAAACCTACAAATTTACGTACCATTCATACATTCCAATCTAAGCTACTGCGACAGATAGAAAGATACTCCTTTCCACGTCTGAAATCTTACGCTCCAAATGACTTCAACATCCCTTTCGTACAACAACTTGCCAAGACAAAATATCATAAACTCCATACTACTCTCTCCCTTTGCTCTAATCCCTTTGTACAATCTCTAGCCTTCACTAACATCCCTGACAATCCACTACGCCAAATTGCCAGTGGCGCCGAGATTTCCTTCGGGACTGATCAGTGCTACTGATATCCCGTAGAGAGTGCTATCGCTGCGTAGTTTCTCTCCTCCTACCTTCTCACAGCCTACAGTTTCATTTATTCAACATCTTATTTACTCATTGTATATATTATGTAATAAAGACAGTAAATTTCTAAATAAGCAAAAAAAAAACAACAAAGGAATGCATAAAACAATGTCATCGCGTAATTTTTAGATTCCAGTGTAAAGAAGAGTAGCCTTTACCATTCTAAACTGATAAGAATCTTGAGTGAAACACTCACGCGACTTACTCCTATTCTTATTCATACAATTTAATCAACAAATTTCCTTTAAAATTTGGAACGTTACAATGTTTATTTGGGCTGGGCAAAAAAGAATGGTGGTGGGGATGTTACTTGTATATCTGAACGGCCTTATGTGAAGCGTTCTAAGTTTAAGCAAACTGACAGACCCAAAAAAGTCCTCCAAATTCAAATAAAAGTGATGCAATTCCATCTATGTAGCAAGCATTTCCAAGTACATAAGAAAATCGTTCCACCTATTTTCTAAAAAATTCAAAAACCTATTATATAAAATCATATTTAGTAGCATAACGCTACTGTTCCCTCCAAAAATCCCCCCCCCCCAAACTCAATTTTCCCAGGAAAGTTGTTTAAAGAAAATCTTTGGAACCATTTTCGACAAAATCGAGAAAAACTGAAAAAATCCTCATAAAGTAAAGTCACATTTCCGGTTTATGAATTTTGTCCGAAATTTTCGTATCTAATGTGCGCGGTGGAAAAGTGCCTAAACGGAAAATACCTGCGATTATTTATTTTTGTGATATTCTGTGAAAACTTAACAACACAGTTCATTCGCTAAAAAAAAATTTTTTTGTGTATTCAGAGGATCTTACAACATGTATTTCCGGTAAAATAGTCGATTTTGAAAATTTGATATATTGTAAGTTCTTCCTCTTATTAGGACTAAATGGAAAATAAAAGTAATAAATATTGTAAAATAAACTAAAAATCACATAAGTGTAATTTTATTTTTTGCGTTACTATTATTATAATTATGTAATAGTAAAGTAGGGGGGGGGGGGTGATCGATAAAAGGTTGAAGAATTCTTGAAGGGCATTTAATTTAGGTTTAGCAAGTATGGATACGAGGAATATTGAATAGTCCATCCCCACTACTTGTTATTTTAGTTGTGTGAAATTGTTAGAATGAATGTATTTATTGGGATGTGAGTATTTATTGGTATGGGAGTTTAAGATAATATGAACGTATCTAAGCGTATGAATGTACTGACTGAGAGGGGATTTGTTAATGAGTATTTGGCAATAAATAAGGTATAAATTAATTATGAAAAAGTAATAAAAGTGTTCTAGCCGGATGTTTGAGATGGTCATGTTGGATATCTGACAATGAATTTGCCAAATTTATAGAATAATATACTACTGGCTATGGCCCAACAGCTAATGCAAAAAAAAAAAAAATTTTTTTGAATGCTTCACTGTTACAAAAAGTTTGGAGACCTCCTGATTTAAAGTATTAGTGATCTAATTAGAGACTGTGGAAGGCTGTACCAATAGATTTCAGATCAATCCCACCAAGTATAATTCGCAACTATATTGAATCTGTTCCAAAATTCGGCGACAATACGAATATTCAGAGCAAATTTAACTTAGCAAAATATCGAACTAGTTCTTTTTTTTAGGGGCCTTGAAGATCTTGCGGATATCCCAGGCATTAAACAATACGAACAAAATTTCACAATACACCGATTAGTCTAACCCCATTGGCCTGCAGAAGTAAATTGATAAGTGTAAGTTCTTGGATTTAGCGTATGCAAAGGCGAGCTTTAGCTCACCAGGAAACCAACTAGAGAGGTGACTATGTTTTATATATATATAAACTCTTGACCCCCAAAATAGATAGATCTTCAGTTCTCAATGGATTTGGTTTTGTAACCATAGGTATCTAATCTAGCATTAGATTCTTGTTAAACGACTGTCATGAAGAATATTTTACTGAAAATTAACATGACATGAGGATGACAGAGGGCTTCGCTTCTTCTCCATTCATGAAGTGTTGTTATTATTAAGTTTTAAATATGAACTTTCAATATGACATTGAAGAAGAGTTATAATGAGATAAATTTAATTTAAAAGCAATTATTGCGCAAAGTAAAGCATATAAAATCTTAACACATGTAATGTTAAATGGTGAATGACAATGATGGATCTGTTATATATTTTAGCATGGACACATACAAAATAATATATGGATGAAGTGCATGCTAATAGGCAAAGAGACTACACAGTGAATGATAACCGCATAGTGACTTGCAACATCCTAACCATTACCCCTACTTCTTTCTATAACACTTTTTAACTTTACAAGTTCCAACACCCGTTGTTGTTTCAGCAGGGTGCTTGCTACACTCTTCACTTGTGTACCCGGTACCAAGTGTAGAACCGTTTAAAATCCGATTACCACCCGGAGTTATGATTTAATATAACGTCCTATTGTTACAGTAAAAGGTGACTAATGACTTAACACAAGAAGGGGTTCATACACAACAACATGTGGGTCCCACTTACTGCATGCTTTTTTTTTCTTTTAAAAGGAAAAATATAATTAAAAGTCATTTTTAAAGATTCCTGACATGTTTATTGTTAATACAATATAACATTCATACAGCTGTTTTATGTTTATTATTATTAGAATTTTATTGTTTGTAATTAAATAAAAACAAAATGTAATTATTAAAAAAAAAAAGTTAATTTCTTGACAAGTTAATTGTATAGCGTAAAATTACACAAAACGTTGTTTAGTTTTGTTTACAGTATGTTATATTGTAGTTAAATGTGCGCTAACCGTGAAATTACTTTTACAAACAACTTTTAACACGTGAAGTCCTTTTTGTAAGTTAAACATTTTCTGTTTCATTGTTTTTGTTTTGGTATTTTGCCCCCACCAATGTCATGCAAAGTTGAAGATTATGTGAATTAAGTTTACCTATTTTTTGTTTTTTTTTTTTGTATGCACATATAGGTGTATATATGTGTTAAACGATATTTTGCGCCTAGTATCTCCTTACTATATTATTAGTTTTTTGAGTTTCTTCTGATGTTTACAAACACGATATTATATTAATCTTTAGACTCTGTACAGTGTTTCTATCACATAATCATGCCCGCTTCAAATAAACAATTTAATTGTGAGCTTTCTTAGGAAAACCATCACGGTGTCTTACGATATATTACTAAGTTTATGTCGCTACTGAGAAAAATAGTTTATAGCTGCTGAAGTTAGAAGTTACGCGTGCTCTATGTGAAATCGAAGAGGAAGATATCCTTTGATCAGGTACTGACCGGCGTTATTTCAAAAATTTAATAAGGTGATATGACCTTTGATTAAGGCGACGTTCAAGACATGATGAGGCTTTACGAGAAGCTGTCGAGTCAAATCCAACTTAATCAAATCCAATTGGCAACCTAACCGAGGTATGTGCTCGGAACAGTTGACACTCGCCTAGGTACCGGGACACGCTGGGTTTCTGGCCAATGAGAGGGAGGGTTCGAAAGATACCTTTATAGTCCCCGAACCCTACTGCAGGTTGTCCAAGAGCCTAATTTAAACTTCTATCAAAGGTTGGATAGAGGTACAGCGTCTGCATTGGTGGGAGAGAACACTAAGTCAGAAGTAGGCAAAGCTCTTCATTAAGAGACATTTGCCTAAATTTACCAGGGATAGCCATAGCCATAGCCGAAGGGATATATGGCTAACAGTGGGTCTACTAACAGGGCATTGTAGGCTGAAGAGGCACATGCACCAATTACTACTTGCGGATCACGCGGTATGCCGATTCTACAAGTGTGAGAAGAAAACCCTGGTACACATCCTTTGCGAGTGTGCCGGCCTGACGAGGACAAGCGATCCCGAAGCCATGAGCTTCATGACGGGCTTGCTCAGCTTTGATAGGCCTGATTGAGAGGGCGAAGCTGAGGGAATCTAGAAACTCGGGGCCTCCTAGGAGGTTCAACACTTAGACCTCAGCTGGGCTCATTGTGCACAAGCTGAGGGATGTGCTATAATTTTAGGGGATCCACAATAGACCGCAGTGGAATGAGGCTTGCCCTTCCTGTTTCGAATCTAATCTAATCTACAGAACTAGCACTGTCTAAAGACTCCGTAAGCTTTCATTTTCATACTATGTGAAAGGTCAAAAGAAGATATAGGACAGTCTATGAACTTAAAACTCGTAGGCCGCCAAGAGAATGGCTACTTGTAAACTTATCTTAATAAACTCATCTGACATGCGCATCAACAAAAGAATAGTGACATTAGAGAAGTGGTTTTAGTGGCAAAATCCTGAGACAGGTAATCAAATCAATGGTTTTGGATCGCAGTCTAACGGCATTACCGGTTGAGAAAAAAAAAATCGAAGTTTTACGTATTCTGGAACTATGATGGGGTAATTCATCACAAATTCGTTCACAATGGACTTTCATGTACTCAAAAATTATCCAGCGTTTAATTCCAGCAAGATACCATCGCTCGGCCACTCCCCTCCCATTAGACTAAAGAAAAAGTTGAAGAACTTAATTGCACTGAACTTCTTTTACACCCATCCTACAGTCCAGACTTAGCTCCATTTGTTTAGGGTCCATGGTACACTTTGGGGGGGGGAGGGGAGAATATTTAATAACTTCACCGAAGATGAAATTGGAGTACAGGAGTTTTTTTTCATTCCAAACCTAAGGAATGATATCAGCGAGCGATCAGCTGACAGAGATATGGTTAACAACAGATAATCAATCAAAACGGGCTATATTTTGAACATTAATTAAAAATTCATAAAAAGTAATAAAAACTTTATTTATTATTGAAGAATGGTGACTTTTTTTTTATACATCTAATTTATTATATTCACTTCAAAAAAGCACTTTCATCATAAATTTCAAGCAATATAATTACAAATTTTAAAATAAAAAAATACACCAAAAAAAATTTTGTTTCTTTTCCACTTTTTGATTAAGCAACATCAAGTAGATATAGTAATTGCTTCTGCGGACTAGGCGTCTTTTTGGCATGTGTGTGGCTTGAATGTAGAAGCCATCCAGTGATGGATACTCCTGGCATTGGTCGTCGTTCCTTTAGCAACTGGCAAGGTTATGTCTTAGGCCATCCCCTTTTTTTAGTCTTATTGTTTGCGGTAATGAATGGGTGCTTAAATTTATGATTAGAGAATTCTTGTGTTGGGATAGTGTTTCGTGGAACTACTTGTATTTCCATTTGATTGTGTCTGTTACGAATGGCACGTTAGGGTCAGGGTGTAATGTAAGGTTTGAAACAAAACTAAGGTGCATCAGTGATGCGTCGTAGCAGTCTAGATTAGAATGCCTGTATTCTGCGCAGGTTAGAAGGTTAGGCGGATTTTCCAAACTTCGCAGCCATATTGATCGAATCTTGAACTTTAAAAAAAAACTTAAGTTTGAAGATTAGTAAAACATGAGTTTGTATGGACACAAAATAATTACTAAAGAGTTGTTATAATGAAGATATACTAAAAATATATCATTTTTTTTACGAATCTGCATTATTACAATTTATTTTTTGACAAGTGATTCATAAATAACAAAAAAATATTTGTTGTGATGGTTGGTTCCGCAGAGCTGGAAAGCATCGGAGACATTTTCCGTGGTAGCCTGCTTCATTTTGTGGTCATCGACCGGTTTCGGGCGTTCGCCCATCTTCAGGATGCGTTTTTTCAGACAGTGTGACAACACAGACTTGTACAGAGCAAACTTTGTTTTCACACTGAGTGTCCGAAACAAAAAATATATAGCGCTATGAATTAAATTTAGAACAAATTCTTGTAGTATGATAAAATATAATTTTAAGAAGTTGATATTTATTACTTTATTTTCGATATCGAGCTTTCATCGGAAATATCCGTTTTGAGGCCCCCTGAGTCCAAAAACTGGTTTTTCGCAAATGGAGTGTGTGAAAGTGTATGCGAACAGCATAGCTCGTAAACGACAAACCGTAGAAAGATGTAACTTGACATTCCGTTTAGGTATCATCATGGGATCTGAAGTATGTTATCTGTCAAAATTCCTCAACCGGAAGTACCACTTTACAAGTTTTTTTTTACGTTTTTGCGATTTTCTCAAAAATGGCTCTAACGATTTTCTTCAAACTTCATATATCAATTACACATACAAAGAGCTACAATATTTATTTGAAACATTTTTCTGGGAAAATTCATTTAAGGGCACTTTTGGGGGTGGGGTGGGGTTAGGTGTTTATCTAAAGTGCTATTTCAGTTTATTAGACAATTCTGTCATCTAAATAATGTTAATTAGAATTAAATATATTGTTGAAATTCTGAATTTGAAAAAATCGGATGACCGAAAGTGCGTTTATTTTACCACTTTACGAAACCGCGTTTATTTCTTCACTTTTTTGCGATTTTCTCAAAAATGCCTCCAACGGTTTTCTTGAAACTTACCATGTAACCTACACATACAAAGATCTACCAACTTGTAACTGAAACATTTTTCTGGGAAAATTCATTTATGGGCACTTTAGGGGAGGTGTGGAGTTATGGTTTTCTCTAAAGTGCTATCATAGTTGATTATACAATTCTATCATCCAAACAAACTTAATTAAAAATGAATAGATGGCCAAAATTCCGAGTTTCAAGAAAATGAGTAAACCGGAAGTGTGCTTTTATTGAACAATTTTTTTCAGTTTTCGACGAATTTCATTAAATTGAGTACACAAACTATAAAATTTGTCAATTATAATTTTGTGTGAGTGTTTCACACCAGATTATTTTTGTATATAATTATGTAATTTCAATGTAAGAAATTGTGAATTTAAGAAAATGTATTTATAAGACGCCTACACTAACTATTTCTTGTTTGGTTGGAACAGCGTTCTTTTGGTTAATAGTGGCAGAAGAGCGTAAAGATGGAAGATCATCTAGTTCGAATGCCCATTTTTTTTAAATTATTTTAAGGAATTAGGCGGACTGGAAAATTAATAAACGGTGTATGATGCTTCCAGAAGAAAGAGTACTTAGTGACTATGTATGTGGTGAAAATGTGGAGTTTGCAATCAGAAAAAAATGCCGTCATAATGTAAATAATATAATTGAAAACAAAAAAATCACCGTTACAGTACAGTGATCCGAGCACTTAGGAGTTGGACCGAGGTGGGAAATTTCTTTTTATTACTCGTACGCACCTTAGTGAGGGGGCATTGGGGAAACCGGGAGAGCAGATGCGGGGGCGAAACGCCGTTTACCAATTATATAAACGTTTATATAAGTTTACGTTATTTCCTTTTTTTTTTATATGATTTTGCCTTTTTATCTTTGAGGATGTGAATGGGCGATTGCAAAGTGTTTATAGATAAAATACAAAATAATTTTAATAAAAAACGGAAATAAATATTAAGTGTAATATATGGTGAAAAAACTACGTAATGTGCTCATGAGTGAGATAGCTCTTATATTCTACATTTTTACCCATTTTTACTTTCTCTTATTCCTGGTTAGAGAATGTATTGTAATCGTGTTAAAATTTCTGATATCGAGTTTTGCACCAGAACTACACGTCTTGTGGTTTTCTGAGTCAGAAAAAGTGGTTTTTCTATAGAAACTGGTGTGTGGGTGTGTGTAAGTGTGTGGGGAATGGGTATATATGAATTGAGAGCTCAAAAACGAAAAATCGTAGAAAGTTCAAACTTGACATTACGTCTAGGTATTCACCATATGATCCGATAGTAAATTATCCGTCAAAATTCCTCAACCGGAAGTTCCAATTAACAATGGTTCCCCCCCCCTTTTTGCGACTTTCTCTATAAAAACAACAATGTATTTCATTAAATTTGCTATACTAACTATCAATGCAGAGTATCAGAGATATTTTCCATGATAGCCTGCTTCTTTTTGTGGTCATCGAAATATTAAAGACCGAAACATGTTTTTTTTTCCCACTCAGGTACTATCACCCCTCGTAACCTGGTTAGCACCTAACAAAAAATCATATAAGAGCACTGTATCAACTAAGTTTGCTCTGTGCAAATCTATGTTATCACAATGTTTGACAAAAAGCATCCTGATGATAGGCGAATACCCGAAATCAGTCGATGATCACAAAAAAAAAGAGCAGGTTATCACGGAAAATATCTCAGATGCTTTCCAACTCTGCGGAACCAACCCAACACAAACGTAACAATAAATGCACAGACTTATCTTTTTATTTGAAACATTTACTGAATAAATTCATTTAAGGGTATTTTGAGTGAGGAGTAGTAAGGTTAAGGTACCCCTAAAAAACGTGGTTTTATTAAGTTTTGATTCTCCCAATACATAGATAACAAACTAGTAACAGAATTAAAACTTTAAAGGATATTTGACATTTGTAACTGCTGTAAATTGATGTAAGAAAAAGTTGTGTGAGTGTTTCACACTAGATTTTTATTTTTATTTTATTACAATAAGGTAAGTAAATTGTGTACAAAGATTACAATACATCTTTTAAAGTAGTAAGAGAAAATCAAAATATCTATAATAATAACTCTTAGGGAAGGGAATAGCTGAGTGGTTAGCATACTGGACTCCCACGCGGAAGGTCCCCGGTTCGAATCCAGTGCTATATTAGATTTTTTTCTTCCTAGGAACCTCTACAGCTCACTGTTCGGTGGTGGATAGTGGTTGCCTGTAACGAAAGAACACTGCCCCGGAGGCCGGCAGTACATTGAGAAGGCTCCGGGCGCCAACGACCACAGAAGTTTTGTTAACTCTTTCTCTGCGTCAACATTATGTTTTAACGGTTTAAAAAAAAAAAAATCAAGAGAAATTAGAAAATTAGATAAAAATTGAAATAATCAACAATTAATTAAAACAAGAATAAAAATCTTGAAGGGTAATCCGAATGAATGGGATATGTTTGTAGACGTGTTTTCCTGATGATTGTCGTGGGTGGGTGGCAGATGTAGTACTGTTAACTAGGGTGCAATAAAGGGACTATGTAGGTGGCCATATTAACACTTGGGGCCCCCCTCCGTGATCAAACTATTGTTTTAATAAACATCTGTGTAGATATAAGCGCTAATTGACAGCACGGGGAACAACTACCCTGTTGGATGTCCTACTCGTTCGACTACTAACATGGTATTCCGTCAATGTCTCAATGATGACGACAGGCTCTAAAAAAAACACCTTGACTTTTTATAGACTCTTTTTTTTTTTCTGTCACTTAAAATGATGTCAAATCAAAAGAAATAATAATGTTAACCATAGCTAGCATTATAATTTAGAATGTCTTTTATAATCTACATAACAATATTAATAGACGAATATATAAAATTACAATAATTTATAGCTGTTTCTCTGGATCACCTAAATTATTAATTTAAAACAAACAAAAAATCGTACTTAATTCTTACTTTAGTGGTGAAAACACGTGTTTCTGATGAAACAATTTCGAGCATTTCGACACGATCGCAGCAATACCCCCTCTAACATTAATTAATGAAAGTACTAAAATGAAAATTTCTTCTTTGACTATTTGTTGCAAATAGCTTTTATCAGATAAAAATGGAAGTAGTAGTTTCGACACCTTTAACTAGGGGAAGTTACTGAAGAAATATGAGTGTTACTTGTCTATAAAAATGTAATAATAATTAAGCGAACAAAAAATAAAATACAGTGGGGGCAAAAATATAGAAATAAACGACAAAAATATTTATATGTATATTATAATGCCAACGATATCGCATGTACATTCATATTTATGTTAGGTTCTGTTACGTTATATTTATCACATGTATTTTACTCAATTTTGTTGGGCTTTTTTTTTTTATAACATTTTTGTTATCATAGCGTCCATAATAATAGCTGATAATAGCGTCAATGAATATACCAATACAACAAACATTTAGTAGAATGATAGCGAACCTTCTTCATGATAAATAGGTCAAAATTAAATTTATTTTTTTTTCCTTAATTCCAAGCCCATAATTCAATAGTTATTTGAGTAATTATAAAAGTAGATTAAAATATGATTATTTTGTATATAATTTTTGCATAATAATGCAAAATATTATTATTTCAATTAGATAAACAATACAATACTATTTGATTTTGGATAATCAATGTCAATTGAATTGTTTATAAATATTTAGTGAATTATCTGTTGTTGTTTTTTTTATTGTAATCGTGTCAAATTTTCTATATCGAGTTTTCATCGGAAATATCCGTTTTGAGGTCCCCTGAGTCCAAAAAAGTGGTTTTTAGCAAATGGTCTGTGTGTATATGAACAGCATACTTCAAAAACGAAGAACTGTAGAAAAAGCTTAAACTTGATATTCCGTGTAGGTATAACCACAGAATCTGACAGTACGTTATCTGTCAGAATTCCTCAACCGGAAGTACCACTTTACTAGTTTTTTTTTTTTTCGATGTTCTTAAAAATGGCTCTAACGATTTTCTTTAAACTTGGTATATCAGCTACACATATAAAGAGCTACAACTTTTATTTGAAACATTTCTCCGGAAAAATTCATTGAAGGGTAGTTTTGGGGGAGGGGTGGGGTAGGTTTTCATCTAAAGTGCTATTTCAGTTTATTAGACAATTCTGTCATCTAAATAACGTTCATTAAAATTAAATATGTTGTTGAAATTCCGAGTTTGAAAAAATCGGATTTCCCGAAATGCGTTTACTTTACCACTTCATTAAATGATTTTTTCACTTTTTCGCGATTTTCTCAAAAATGGCCCTGACGATTTTCTTGAAACTTCCTATATAAATTACACATACAAAGATCTACAACTTTTAATTAAAACGTTTCTCTAGGAAAATTCATTTAAGGGCACTTTTAGGGGGTGGGAATGGGGTTATGGTTTTCTCTAAAGTGCTTAGTTGATTATACAATTCTATCAACCAAACAGACCAAATTAGAAATAAATAGATGGCTAAAATTCCCGAGTTTCAATCGGAAGTGCGCTTTTACTGAACAGATTTTTCAGTGTTCGTTGAATTTCATTAAATTTTGTTCACAAACCATAAAATTTGTCAATTATAATTTTGATGTGCTATTAAGTTTTATTTTTATGCCTGCTTGTTTTAATTTTACTTTGATTAAGGTTGTAGATTTATGAACCTGACTACAGCCTTTAGATTATATATTTTTTTTCTTCTTTTGTAATTACATTATTCCCGACGTTTCGGCACTATGCGTGCCATCATCATGGGAAAGATTAATATTTATAATTTATTGTAATCTTAAATATAGTATATACTGTTATTTTAACAATTGATTACTAAGTTAACAATTTGGAAATTATTTTTTAATTATAAGATATCCTACAAATTAGTTGTACCAACCTGTATTGCAATTTGATGTTATTTATTGTGTAATATCCAGTTTATGAGATATGTCCAAATTTTTTTTAAAAATTTAGTTATTTTATTTGTAATTTTTTATATACGTATTACACGTCATTTTATAAAATTAGTTGTGTGATTAAATTTTTCCTCTCAGAACTGGTTATTTATAAATTTCTTTATGATTTTCAAAGTTTGGCCACGTGGTTTCAATTTGGATTTTTAATGAGAAGTATTTTTGGTTTCTTCTATTATTTAAATTTGTAATTAACGCCTGTAATTTGAATAAATTAAATTAGTATTATGCTTTTTTGAAATTTATAATTTTTTCTATATATGTTAATTAATTTTAAGTTCTCAACCTTAAAAAAACACTTAAATCACATATTTGAATCCTAGAAAAAATTAAGTAGGGTATGATCTCGCGTACTTTCTTACACAACTGGGAGGTGTATGTTAAATTTCTCACCCTGTGTACTTACCCAGTGGAATAAAATATATAATCAGCAAGAATTGTACAATATAAAAAAAAGAGTTGACAAAAAATATTAAAATGAAGAATTTTACAATACGTTATCTTCGCTAATATCACAGCTGTCATATGTATTTATACAAATGGTAGTCTCAGGCCAATTTCTTTTATATATATATATATATATTTCTAGCATATATTGGTTTAAAAAGAGAGAAAAGAAATAATAATAAGAGAAGGAAACAATTAAAGTGTATATATATTATAGAAGAAGGTAGGAGGAGTTAACAGTAGTAGCACGTGTGTTGACCGAGTCAGCTTGCGACCGTAGTAACACACTGACAGGACTGACTGTCTCGTGCCAACCGTCTGGCTGTTACTGGCAACCGACAACATCGCCTGGCAATACTCCTCATTACACACAGTGCTCACAATACTCTAATTGCCTTCCATTACTTACATATATTATATTTAACACTTTTCTTCTGTCCTGGGGCCTGACTATATGACCTTGGCAATCATCTTCATATAAATACATGTCTTTACATATCCATCACATGACGCACCGTACTTCCACAACCATTAATTAATTTTTTACTATAACATACGTAATATTAAACCGCAACAGAAGACCACCTTCACTCTGTGATATTAACAATTGTTCAAACTTTTTTTTAAAATTTTTGTTTTATTTAATTATAATATCATTACTTCCTCTTACTATTGTAAGAGAAAGAATGGCGATCGTTAAAAATATGTGATACTTAGTTTTCACAGATGATATAAGTTTTGAGATCCCCTGAGGCCGAAACTATGGTTTTTTTGAAAATAGCCAGTGTATATCAAAGTGTATGTGACGAGCATAATAGCTTACAAACGAAACATCGCAGAAAGTTCAAAATTGACATTCTGTTTGGATGTCACAATGGGATCCAATAGGAAGTAATCTGTCAAAATTCCTCAATCGGAAGTACTCCTTTACTGAATGTTTTTTTTTCAGTTTTATAGTGATTTTCTCAAAAATGGCTCCAACTACCCAGTTCACATGAAAAATGGCATCAGTTCAGACTATTAGCCAGTACAATATTGCTGATACATCTTAATTATGATTCAGAGGTATATTATTAATAAAATGAACTAACTCTTCATATGTGTAACGGCAAGAGAGAGAACACAGGCCCGACCGGACCCTCTCTGGTACTCTCTGACTTAAGCAGGGTGGGGAGAACCTGTATATAAGCGAGTGAGAGACCTAAAGATCTATCAATCTATCAGAATTCAACCATATACATCACATCGTGTCGTAACTGTACTCTAACCCTTTATTCTATAAAATCATAAAAGTCCAGTGCAGTTTGTGTAAGCTTGTAGTTATATTATAACAGTTAATCAATCCAATTTAACGGCAAGAGAGAGAACACAGCCCGACCGGACTCTCTCTGGTTCTCTCTGACTTAAGCAGGCTAGAATGGGAAGAACCTGTATATAAGCAAGTGAGAGACCTAAAGATCTATCACATCACATCGTGTCATAACTCTACTCTAACCCTTTATTCTATAAAAATCATTACAAGTCCAGTGCAGTTTGTGTAAGCTTATAGTTATATTATAACAGTGTCTTCATATCTCGTCTAATTAATCAATCCCAATTTCTCTCCTCATCAACTCCATTATAATATGCTTTTCGATTTTTTAAAATATTGACGCATATCACATTTAACGGCATTAAACAACTTAAATTTTGAAACAAAGTGTCTCTCTCTTCGTGTTTATTTAGGGTATGCCATTACTATGTGTTCCATATCTTCTGGGCAGTCACAGGTTGAACAAAGTGGAAATGTAGCTTTACCTATTTTATGGAGATATTTTCTACAAGATTGCATTGGAATCCATTGATAATAGTGGCAAACAATTTGGAATATGGAGATTTATGGAACCAAGGTTTAAGGCCAACCTCAGGGACTGTGGATTTGGAAAATTGCCCTTTAGAAGAGTCGGTGTAAATATTTTGCCATTTTTTATTGATTTCCTTTCTAATATAGGCTTTAAAATCAGTATGAGGAAGAATTATCGTTAATAATGGGCCACTTAGCGCTGCATTGCTTTGCCAGAACATCCACCCTCTCATTGCCCTCTATCCGCAGCATCCCACATTCCCTTTCCCCACACACCAACTCCGCAGTTTTGCCTAAGCTTTTTAATTGAATTAACATTTTCATTGTATTAATTATTATATGGTTATATTTCTTTTGTATTTTAACAGATTCTAATTTGTATAATACACTCTTACAGTCCGAAACGATGGTAAACTTTAATGAATATTTTACTGTTTTTATATATTTAAGAGCTTCCCAAATGGTAACTAATTCTGCAGTGAAAATTGATGAATTTGTCGGTAATTTGAAGAGAGCATTAATTTTTCCTACTGGGTCAAAATATACGCACCCCACTTCATCATTCAACTTAGAGCCGTCTGTATATATAATATAACCGTTAGGAAAATCTGTTGGCTACATTTCCCATCTAAGATTTATTGGAAGTTCTCCCAGCTTCCCCATGAATCACATGAATCCCTTCTATTAGAGAACTCATCAGGTAACCGAGGCTAAGCCTAAGACATTTATTCCGAACAACCAATTAAGAGCTTCAACTTTTATATGAAACATTTCTCCGGGAAAATGCATTTAAAAAGCTCCTCTACAGTGCTATTTTAGTGTATTATATGATCCCTTCATCGAAATAATATTTATTAGTATTAAATACTGTGTCTGTAAAATATCGATTGACCGGAAGTGCGTTTATTCTGAACAGATTTTTCAGTTTTCTGCGTTGTTTTTCATAAAAATACCGATGGATTTCCTTAAATTTGATATACTAACCATAACCATAAAAATCTGGTGTGAAACACTCACACGACTTTCTCTTACTCCAATTTACATGGTTACATAGTCTCTAGTTTATCGAACTCTAATATATCATCATGCTTCTTCTAATTATAATTTATTTGTTTAATTGCACTAATAATTAGTTCGATTCCTTTTTTTATAATTGCAGGAGATCTCGAGCAGCTTCATCATTTTCTGATGATGTAGCTCATTACATAAACAACATTTTCTGTGATATCAAGTTTTGTTTAGTAATAAATATTTTGTGTTTAACACCGATTAACACTTTTTTATTTATTTTATCCCTGAAGAAGACAATAACTTTGTCGAAACGTTGGAAAAACTTTAAAAAAAGTGTAATTTTTATTGACCGCTCCTCGAGATCTCCTGCAGTCATTAATAGATCGGTCGAGAATCTTTATTATCCTTCTTTTTTTTTATGTTGTTGCGAGAAACTAGATTTTAATTGCATCAGTTTATGTGTAGATTTCCATCTTTATAGTAGATACTCTTTAATTACTTTATGGACTGCACCACATACATAAAATTAAGGACACTGCATTGAATAGCTAAAAACTCCAGATCTAAGAAAAGTTTATTAACTGAATATCATGAATTGCTTGGAGAAAATGTTTGTGGGTGTTTTTTAACACCCACAAACATCAATTTTAATTTGTTCCATTACTATACTCGGCCAAATACAAAATGGTGGAATTACATTGCATCTTGCACTTCGGTCTAATTCTACTTTTGCTTTCTTTTTCAACAATGGAATGAAAAAATTCTGAATTTTTATAGCTCACATTAATTATAATAAAACAGTAAATATTATAAATAACTTGATTTTTTGCATTTTTTTTTTTTTATAAAAAAATTTTATTGTACAATTTGATAATTTATATAATACCTACGAAGAGAAAATTAGTAAACCAATTTTAAACTTTTTTTCAAAGAAATAATTAGCTATAATTAGCCAATCACTATGTAGAAGTGAAGGTGTCAAATGTGGGCGTGGTCAACATGATAATTCCAAATTTCTGATTGGCCTAGTCATATACCAACATTTCACATCTTCACTTATACACTGTGATTGATTAATTATTTATAGCTAATTATTTCTTAAAAAAAAAACAGTTTGGAATTTTTTTTACTAATTTTCCCTTCATAGGAAAGGAATTTTATAAATTATCGAATTGTGCAATAAATATTTAAAAAAAAGAAAAGAAAAGTGAAAAATCAAGTTATTTCTTGATGTGAAGCTATTAATGTGAGCTGTGAATAAAAAATTCAGAATTTTTCTTACCATTGTTAAAGAAGAAGGCAAATATGAATTAGGCGGAAATGCAACATCCTGTGTGTAAGACCGCCATTTTGTATTTGGCCATTTATACTAATGGAACAAAATAAAATTAATGTTTCAGAGACATTATCCGTGATAATCTGCTTCTTTTTGAGTTATCGACCGGTTTCAGACGTTCGCCCATCTTCAGGATGATGCGTTATTTAAAAAAACTTTTTTGATTCATTCTTTTTTAGTAAAATTCTTCAAATAGCAACTGTTTGTTTCTTCATCATTGTTCAGAGCAGGTATGCAACTTGGCATTTAAAATAAAGGGTGTGTGGCAGCTCGGAAGTCAAGCAATCTTGAAGGCACTAAATCTTGTCTGACTGGATGTTCACAACTTTCTCAAGGATATTCTTCTAGTCAGGTTTTTCGGAAATACCAGGTCATAATGGGGAATCTCGGGATGTGAGTTGGTGGATATAGGTTACCCAAAATCGGCTCCTCTTTCCCCTTCATTGATAACCGAACCTGCTGCTAGCGTTCCTTAGACACTTGTCTATCTAGTTTCCAGATATGGGCAGCTTTACAGCATAGCATTCAACCCTGTAGATGTGCTTAAGAGTTGTCGGCAGCCTAAAATACTTGTTTATGGGCCGGATGAGTGAGATGTTGCTATGTCTTTTGCGGACGTTTCTCAAATATCTAGTTGGATCGCTTACGGATATGTATGGATGTATGAGAACAGCATAGCTGAGAGTCTGTAAACTGAATTTCCTCTGTACAAGTCTGTGTTATCACACTGTTTGACAAACGCATCCTGAAGATGGGCGAACGCCCGAATCCGGTCGATGGCCTCAAAAAGAAGCAGGCTATCATAGAAAATGTCTCTGATGCTTTCCAGCTCTGCGGAACCAACCACACCAATTAATGTTGTTAAACACTATAATCATAAAATTTTATTTCACGAAGTTCACATAATTAATTTAAAGAAAATTGTTGGAGCCGTTTTAGAGAATGAATTTTGTCGGAGAAATGTTTCAAATAAAAGTTGTAGCTAATTGTTTGTGTAGTTGATATACCGAAGTTTAAAGATAATAGCCGGAGCCATTTTTGAAAAAATCGCAAAAAAATGAAAAAAAACCTCTCAGTAAAGTGGTACTTCCGGTTGAGGAATTTTGACAGATAACGTACCTCGAATCCCATGGTGATACCTAAACGGAATATCAAGACTGAACTTTCTGCGATTTTTCGTTTTTAAGCAATGCTGTTCTCATACATTCATACATATCCATAAGCGATCCACAACTAGATATTTGAGAGACATTCGCAAAAGACACAGCAACATCTCACTCATCCGGCCAATAAACAAGTATTTTAGACTGCCGACAACTCTTAAGCACGTCTATAGGGTTGAATGCTATAAAGCTGCCCATGCCGGAAACTAGATAGACAAGTGTCTAAGGAACGCCAACAGCAGATTCGGTTATCAATGAAAGGGAAAGAGGAGCCGATTTTGGCTAACCTATATCCCCCAACTCACATCCCGAGATTCCCCATTATGACCTGGTATTTCCGAAAAACTAAAAGGATGAATTCTTCTAGCTTCTGGATGTCAAAATTCTGACTAGAAGAATATCCTGACTAGAATATTGTAGTATCTACCAATTTGGAAATAAAGACACTAGATTTAGTGCCTTCAACGTTGCTTGACTTCCGAGCTGCCACATACCCTTTTTAAATGCTAAGTTGTATATTGCTCTGAACACTGTTGAAGAAACAAAGAGTTGCTTTTTAGGAAACCATCAAGTTTCATTATTCAATGAAGAATTCTACTGAAAAAGAATGAATCAAAAAAGTTTTTTTTTTTAATAGTTTTTGTTTCGAGATGGTCATCGGACATTATTGCAACATCATGAAAGCAAACGCTCTGTTTCTAAAAACGTACATCTGTTTAAAAAAAAATCAAACTGTTATACATTTCAGTTTGTCTGGGAAAAAAAATACACAAAAAGACAAATGCATGAACACATGTGAGAGATAGCCCCTTGTTAGATAGATGGACCCCCCAAAGTAGGATGTAAGTAATAAATGTATTGAACGCATATATGTTTCATATTAGTTACGGCTACTCAATGTATTACAGGTAGAGAGTGTGCACAGGACCACCCTGGTTAACAAGGATGATCGCTTCATTACACAGACCTTCAACGCTTAGTTTAATGTATTCAGATAGTTCATGTTTTAACATGTAATACGTCAAATAGTCAGAACATTGAGTTAGTTATACTTAAACAACTCTTCTAAATATGCATTCATGTATACTTGTATCTTTATAGTAATATTCAAAACATCTTTTAACTATATAATCTTTGTCTATAAAGTTTGAAGATTTATTGTAAATCTGATATTTTCCTAATTATCAAATTTCTTACTCCCTCTAATTTTTGTAGAAGTAAATAACGAGTTTTATTCAGAAATAAGAGTTTTTGGCTAAGTGAATAAGGCAACAGAGATTTTATCGAACATTTAGTCCTTGTGTACAAATGATCTCAAAAACTAAAACTCTGACTCTGTGAAACACTCACACAACTTTTTCTTCTGTTAATCTATATATATAAAAATTCAGCATCCGAATGTTTCGCAAATCTCGAAAGGAGTCGATGGATTGAGAAATTTTTACACAACGTTGCGTTTCTATATAACAGTATTTATATATACTTTTTACTCTGAAGTTCCCACATAAACGGAAACTTCTCCGAGTGTTTCGCGAAGTTGGCAGAAATAGACAGACTCAGTCGCGTTGCGATGGTGGCTGACTCTCTGAACCTCTTTCTCAACTACTTATAAGTAACTCTATTCCGATGTTCACATGGAAACGGGAAATTCCGAGCTAAAATCCGTTTTTATGGGCATATTGCGTTAGCACTTGCTTCTTCAGTTATTAATAATAATATAATAATAATAATAATATTTTATTTAAAAATTTTACATCCAGAAAGATTAATACATAATATTTACAGCTTGGAATTATATCCGTCAGCCGGAGAAAGATGTTACAAACATTTTATCAAAAATACTATTCCTTTAATAAAAGAGATTTTCTTGTTTACTGTAATACATGAGAAAAAAAAAAATTCAAACTGCAAATAAAATAAAAAATACATAAATACAAAATACTGAAAAAGTAAAAACTATTCTGAAACTTTACATTACTATACAATATTAAAATTAATGATGAAAAGGTTACTGAGAAATATTAACAGAACAAATTAAGTGAAACATTGAAGAAACAAAAACGAGTCTCCCATGGAAAACAAACCAAAACAAAAATTATAAATTATGTATATATTTTAATAAAAAAAACACAAGTCAAAAGTTAAATTCCTGCACAAGCTGATGCCGATACTGCCAGGCAGATCGAGCTAAATTAATAAGCCCCTTACAGTTACAAGCATTAAGAAGGGCTTGCAAAGAGTGCAAAGTTAGTAAACGTACTCCGAGGTAACGTAAACGAAATTCTGCGAGAATAGGGCAAACTGCTAAAAAATGTACAATATCCTCCCTTGTATTGAGGTTACATAAGGAACATCTCTTTCTTATCTCCTTCTTCAGTTATTATTGCTGCTACTTTGATGGAAGGAGATAGAACACGGCGCATTCACAGCTCTTAAACTGTCATGACTTAAACATGCACTTCACAGAAAATCTAACAGGTAACATTTCTAAAACATCAGGAATGGGAAAGGTTCTTCGTGCGTGCCAAATCATTGTATGGGATGAGTGTACAATGGCTTATAAGAAGTCATTGGAAGCATTAGTCCATACGTTGAAAGACTTGCGAAATAATCGGGTTCCATTTAGTGGAGCTTTGGTATTACTAACCGGTGACTTCAGGCAAACGCTTCCAGTAGATACCTCGCTCAACACCAGCTAATGAATTGCATGCCTGCTTGAAATATTCAACTCTTTGGAGCACAATAAAAAAAATTTATTTAACAACAAAAATTTATGTATTTGAAGTTGAGAGTTCAACTTCAAAACGATCCAACAGCTGCCATATTTTCAAGACAATATTTACTCGAACTCGATAACGTCACTGCTCCTACAAATCCGGAAACGGGGAAAAATCACTTTCCCATCTAATTTCTGCAAAATTGTACATTCAAAAAGAAGAATTAGTAGACAGGGTATTCCAAAGCATCGAAACAAATTATCAAAATCACGCATGGTTAGCCTAAAAATCAGACTGAGCCATAGCGAAGCGTGATCGGGTTAGCTAGTAGTTATATAAAAAAGGTTTTATACCTTTATAAAGTTTTTTTTTTTATTTCAAATTTTGCTCGTATGTAGTAACATAAATATACAGGTGCTAGAGGGAAAATGTAAATTTTAACGTCTCAGATTCCTTAGAACCACTGAAAAACAGTTTCTACAGAAAAATATTATAAATAAAAGTGATATAAGTTTATTTGTATGAAGTTAATATTCCAAGTTTAAAGAAAATCATTAAAGTCGTTTTCGAGAAAATTAAAGAAAAAAAACAAAACTTGAAAACCTATTCTGTAAAATAGCACTTCCGGTTAACCGAATTTCTTCAAAAATTTGGAATTCTATCAAACCTTCTAATGTGTAGGAATTAATATTATGTAGGAAGCAAAACCATATATTTTACTGATGTGGCACTTTTTGAGGAAAGCATAATGCTACTGTTCCGTCAGAACCACCCCTCCCCCCAAAATCAATTTTCCCCGGGGAAAAGTTTCAATTATAAAATTTTAAGTATTTATTTGTTAAGAAAAATAGTTGGGCCGCCGTTTTTTTTCTCACTCAAGTCGCAATTTCCGTTTGACGGATTTTGTTCGAAACATTCTTATTTGATGCGGTTATTAATACCTAAAACGCCAACTTACCAACTTTGAGCTTGCTGCCATTTTTTTCGTTTTTAAATATTTAGTTAAAAACAACACACATATACACACACCTATAAAT
>JAAEAF010008972.1:0-13417 GCA_011037195.1 Triatoma infestans
CAGAAAGTTCAAATTTGAAATTCCATTTGGGTATCACACAAGGGATCCGACAGGAAGTTATTTGTTAAAAATTCCTCAACCGGAAATACCACCTCTACTGAATGGATTTTCTTCAAACTTGATTTATCGACTGTACATATTAAGAGCTATCTTTTGGGGGAAACGTGGAATTCTGTTTAAAAATCGATTGATCGGAAGTGCGTTTTTACTAAACAGGTTTTTTATTTTGTTCGGTTTTCTATGATTTGTTATTAGGTATAGAAAAACATCGACGTACTTCATTAAACTTACTTTTGAAACTTTTTTCTGAGAAAATTCTTCTACATTAGCTTTTCGGAGGGGGGGATAAGTTACGCTTTCTTTAAAAAAAAACGTCCGTTTTATTAAGTTTATATTCTCACATTGTATATAAATCGTGTGAGGAGTATTATTTATATTTCTCTGAATTTATAATAAAATCATACGGTATTTTAAAATAGCATTTTTTTGTGTGAAAAAGTCTTGAGACAATCACTTCATCCCGAAACTCCTAAAAATCAATGTTCCTAGAAAAATGTTTTGTATAAAAGTGGTATTAGGCCTACAACAGTGTAATTAGTGTGCACAATTTATAAGAAAATTTCTGAAACTTGAAGAAATATTTGCTGTTTCGGTTAATGGATTTTTGGTCGAAATTTTCACATTATTATGTGAGTAAACTATCTATATGGATCATTAAGGCTGAGCTTCCTGCGATTAGTATTTGAGCTAAACACAACACCATACAAAGCATTCACTAAATTTTATTTATTTATTTTTTTTTAATTTAAGACGCGTCAACATCTAAAGTCCATTGGTGCCCAGAGCATTATCAGTGCACTGCAGCCACCGGACAGTGTTGTCTCGTTACAGACAACACTCTCCATCACCGAACAGTGAGCAGTAAAGGCTCCTAGGAAGAAAAAAAATCTAAGGCACCACTGGACTCGAACCCACAACCTCTGGCATGAGAGTCCAACGCATTACCACTGAGCTAATCCGTTCCCTTCATTCACAGCTAAAGATTTTTCTATTTTTATTTTCTAAATAGGAAATAATACGACGTCGGTCAATAAGTCAAATTAACTAGTTTTTTTTTGAGGGCAGTATGGCCAGAAACGTTTTTTTTTTTTTTTTTTGTTTTTTAGTGGAATTTTTTTAGTGTTTTTTTTTTTTTGGGACGTTTATGTTTACGTATGTGTGGAGAACAATATCTCAAAAACAAAAACAAAAAACATCCAGAAAGGCCACAAAAACATGGGATCCGTTACGGTAATCCACAGACACACAACGTTTCGGACCAAAATTCATCAACGGAAGTGTGCGACTTACTTTATGAATTTTTTGGGGGGGGGGAAAGGGAAAAAAAAAATTTCAGCGAGTAAAAAGTACTAATAAAAAATACAAATTGTAATGACACCTACTATTTTATATACATTCATTGAAAAAATGTTTGCCATAATTTTTTTTTTTTTTTGAGAAGTTCTGGGGGAACAGTAAGGTTTAGCTTTCCTCTAAAGTAACAACTCTTAAGTTCAACCTGAAGTGCAATTTTATAGAATAGATTTTGAATGAAGTTGAATGATTTAGAATGCAAGCTGCATAGATATATATATATATACCTATCACTTTTATTTGATACATTTCTCTGGGAAAATTCATTTCAGGATGTTTTATGTGTAAATCGGTGTCATTATTATATTTTAAATCAGTTTCAATTCCTATATTTATGTTTTAAAATTTGTCCATCCAAAATTTTTAATTAAAATTAAGAATGTTTCACACCTGAGTTTTTTATACGTAGTTTTGGTGTATATATTTCTATTTTATCCACTCTGAAATTATAAGGAGTAATCGGGAATTCACAAACAAATGAAAGCAGCATTGTAATATAAACCTTAACAGCTTTGAATTTAGTATAAGTTTAGAAACTCGTTTTATTTTTGAAACAATTATGTAATTATTTCAGTTCTTTATATTATTACATTAATCACAGTAAATTGAATAAACAAAATATTTTCTATTTGTAGAACTATGTGCAATAAAAAATAATAAAAATAAAAATAAAAAAAGATTTGTGGATATTGACAGTTCAAGGGGAATGTTGGTATGCTGATATTGTGTGTGTGTATATTTGTTGTATATATATCACAGTAAGATCTCTATTTATTTGTAGGCGGTATAAATTGGTTTAGTTAATTTGTTGAAGGTTGGCAGCTGTCAGCTTTAATATGTGTGTGTGTGTGTGTGTATGTGTGTGTGTATACAATACAGCAATGGTGGCGGCCTCTTTGTCACGTGACACCATCGGCGAAGGGTCACATACGCACACCCTGCTTTCCTCTCACCCTTCATCACCACCACACTGGCCCCCATACTACAAAGACCCCGCTTTTTAAAACACCAGCAGGGAGCGGCCATTACCCTGCTGTTTTTGCTGCCTCCTGCTACTCTACGTGTGGTTTTTCATCTTTAACAAATAAAAATGTTGCTCTTTTAAGATTCTCTTTTTTTATTTCTCTTTTTCACTTATTGTTTTTTCATGTAAAAAAACTACGAAACTTGGAGTTTTTACGGAAATACATTGGTGTAGTGTCTCTGTGTTTGTGCGCGAGTGCATGTTATGGTGTCTAGTGAGAGGAAAGATGAGAGAAATAATTAAAAAACAAATGATCCACGAACCTGCATCATTTTACGATTTTAGTCAAGGTTTACGATTTTGGTCAAGGGAAGTGTAATTATGAAGATTTGTTTCAATTTTTCATGATTTTTTTTTTTTGTAAATTGGCGCCAACGATTTCTTTAAATTTGACATACTAATCATCATACATTTCCGGAGTTGATGTTTTTTTTCCTTTTTACCAGAAGTTATATATGGAATCCCATGTTAATTAAGTAGTATTACTATCTAAAAGGAATTCATGCGTGAAATCCCTAAGATTTTTAGTTTACTCACACACACACACACACACACGCCATTTAATCTAAACAATTCTGCAAATGTTCTGGTAATAATGATTATCCCGTCCAATGTATGCTACTTCATTACCCACTTCTCGACGCTCAAACTTCCAAGATAATAAAAAAACCTGATATATACATAGAAGTGTGATCCATGCATGGCCTTCTGATAAACTTGATGTGCTTCCGATTCATCCCAGCTTTAAAACCTGACACTTAGAAGTGTGATCCATGCATGGGCCTTCTGATAAACTTGATGTGCTTCCGATTCGTCCCAGCTTTATGATAGACTTCCGTCATCATTTCTTGTTTATTATAATTTTCTTTCTTTTAGAAAGAGATTTTTAATACGTTTGTTATGTAATATTATTCTTGTTTTTCTTTTTCTTTTTTTTTTTTTTTAATTTAAGGCGCGACAAGATATCTATGGTCATTGGCGCCCGCAGCCTTCTTCTTAGTGCACTGCCGGCCTCCACTACAGTGTTCTCTCGCTACAGACAACATTGTAGCGAGAGAACACTGTCCGAACCGTGAGCTGTAGAGGCTCCTAGGAAGAAAAAAATCCAAGGAGTAAGCACTGGACTCGAATCCGGGACTTCCGCGTTGGAGCCCAAACACGCTAACCACTGAGCTAATCCCTCCCATTTTTACATTAATTAATTTTAAATTTATTATCTTACATTTGCATTGTGAATTAGGGTTGCCAGGTGAAAAATGTAAATAAATATATATGATTAACATTTCAAAAATATATCATTTAGGAAAGAAAAATATACCACATTTTTTTGAAAACTTCAAAAACAAACTTAAATCTTTCAAAATTTATTAATTTATAATAAAAATAAATGCACATACAGTTGCGGCCATAAAAATCTTAGACGTCAATGTCTCACATCTGATTGTCCATTGGTGTAGAGCACCCCTCTTTTAAGTATTTGTAACCTAAATTTTTAGTTTTGTCATTTTTGGACACTTGGTGAGAGCGGAACAGGGGGCGGAATGCGTTGGCGCAAACTATGCGCTCGCCATAAACTATGCGCTCCTATCAACCGATCAGCATTCACTACTTGTTTCACCGATGACTGTGTGGCGCGCGATGAGCGCGCTAATACGAATTATTATTGTTATCACAGCAGTGATCGGATAAATATATCATTCTTAGACGTATATATTTAGAGTCTAATATCATATATCAATAAGAACAAAATATATCAGGGTGATATTAAATATATTAGATCTGGCAACCCTAGTTGTGATAGATTCTCCATTTATCTGGTTTGATATTTATTTGAAAATTGTCACATTTGCGGTTGTGATTTTTATTACATATTTGAATATTTTTTTTTGTTTTTGTTTGGTTGGTTGTAATCAATGAGTGTGTAATATTGTGCAATGTACAGATTCTTTTCAATAGAACTTTAGTTGAGGATATAATACACATACACACACACACGTATGGGTATATATATTTTTAAAAACATTTGTTCCCTATACAAAACATGTATTTCCTGTGAAAACCTAATTATACTTATATAACCATAAAAGTAAATAAATATTTTCCTAGAAATTAATAAGAAGTAAAACGAATTATTACTGAAAACCAAACAAGTGTGAGTGTAACAGAAATATTACGTTGAAGTGAACTTTCTACACTTAGCGAACTTGGTGAATTTGCTCTGACGATTGATGAAAAAAAATCTGAAATCAGGTCAGGAACCAGAAATTATTACTTTCTTTAAATAAGTAGGAAGTAATATTTTTAAAAAATCAAATTTTTGAAATTTCTTTTCCCGAAGTAATTACTACTTCTAGAACTCTAGAAGTTTTAACAAGCAGTAAATGTTTACTAATAAGATTGTACTGAGTATGTAATTTAAGAACAGTTTAACTCAAAAAAATTTATGAGTAAATATTGCAATGTATATCTTCTCACACAAGATTTCGACCAAATTATATTCTTCGAAAATAATTTTGTTTTTTGGTCGATTTTTTTATTTTTTTTTTAATTCACTGGAAAGTGATCGATAAGCTGCCTGTGAAAGTCATTTATATTTACTAAAAATATGGAGATCGATAATTTTTTTATTTTCGACTTTTATGGGGAAAATTGAATTTTTGGCAGTTGACGGGAAGATGACCATTCATTTCTTTAAGGGATCATACATTTTTTATATTTTAAGTATAAAATATATTTGAAATGATTTTACAGTAAATTAAAGGAAATTTATTCCGGAAAGCCAGAGAGAGAGAGAGAGAGTGAAACAGTGGAATTAATAACTTTAATCCAATTTCCAAGAAAAATTGCCGGAAGTGCAAATTAAAAAAAAAAATGATAAAACGGTTATAGCAGGAAATAAACAATATAAGAATATTTCTGAAATCACAAACCTTCCTTATTAAATACAAGAAATTTTTTTCTTCAGTTTTTTGATGTGAGTGTTATTTTTTACTTTCTCTTACTCATTAGTAAGAGGAAGTATTGTAATCGTGTCAAATTTTCGATATCGAGTTTTCACCGGAAATATCCGTTTTGAGGTCCCCTTAGTCCGCTTAGTGTGTGTATATGTGAAGAGAATACCTCAAAAACGAAAAACCGTAGAAAGTTGAAACTTGATATTCCATTTAGGTTAGTATTATTATTATTAGTTCCCAAAAGGGGAGGAAGTAAACCCTACGCTATCCAAAGCCCCCTCGGGCCCATATAGCTGCCCCTAAAGAATACCTACCACTGGGACTAGAATGAAAATCCAGGCCCAGGTTTTAACCATCTAAGTTTCACAACAGACCGAACAAATCGGACCAAAACCTTAAAAGGACACAGCTTAAGATCCTCTACCGACATCCTATTCCGGCCGAAGGTCCTAAACCTAATCTCCTCACAACCCAAACAATTCGTCATCAAATGCATGGGTATTTCCTCCTCAGTTTCACAAACTCTACAAAAAGGGTCAGGCACAAGTCCCATTATATAGAGATGTCTCCTTAAACCACAATGCCCAGTGAGGAATCCAACCAGATACCTGAGGGAGGTCCGTGAAAGACATCGGACCCCACTACTCAAAGCTCCGTCCGGGCCCCCAATGAGCATTTTAGACTGCCGACAACCCACTGCACTCATCCATAAGGATGAGTGCTGTGAGGTCATCCACGTCTGAAAGCCCGACAAACATGTGTCAGAAGACACACCAACAGCAGGCTCTGGACCAATGAAAGGGAGAGAGGCACCTAATTTGGCAAACCTATCCACCTCCTCATTCCCAAAAATTCCCATATGACCTGGAACCCAGACCAGAAGCACATCCTTTAATGAAGAAAGATCTTCCAGTCTTCTAGAACATTCCAACACCAATCTGGAAGTGAAGACACATGAATTAAGCGCCTTCAACGCAGCCTGGCTATCCGAGCAGATACAAACACCTTTTAAATTAGTGTTACGCACCCTCTCATCCAAAATACAGCAAAGAATTGCATAAACCTCAGCCTGGATCCATTTAGGTATCACCATGGGATCTGGTAGTACGTTAGCTGTCAAAATTCCTCACCGGAAGTACCACTTTACTAGATTTTTTTTACTTTTTTGCGTTTTTATGTACAACCTTTCAGTTTACTTATCTACAGTCTATGAAACCCTACAGCTAATATTTATTATCCACAATCTTAATCAATAATAAGCGTACTTCTTACAATGTTTGGCAGTTCATAATTACTCAAAACGATTCATAATTATTCAAAACAATCACGCTAATAAATACATGCACACTAAGACTATCATTCAGGTTATGTTCTAAAAACAAACTAATTTACCCCTTCAGCACATCCTCGCCAATAAATACATTCATTCTAATAAATATAGGCAAACTAACAGTCATTCAAACTAATTCCATAAACTAAGGGGTGGGGTGCAGTACTCGATATTCCTCACACCCCATTATACTTAAACCTTAATTACAATTAATTTTTCTCAAAATGTACGCTTCAAAGTTTGTTACTTGCGAGTTTATTTTTCCCTTTATTTTTTATATTTTTATTTTACAATCCTTTATAAATTCAAATATAACATCCACAGTCTCCTGTATTGGTTCTATTAATATACTTTTATAATAAAAAGTGATATCCAACTGTATGGATAGCTTACTAAACATCTTGTTTCTCTCCTCTTCGTGTCTAGGACAAATCATGAGAATATGCTCCAAGCTTTCAGACATTTAACATTGGCTACAATTCGGGGAGCTCTCTATATTAAGAGAATGATAACTCATACGATATAAAGTCGACGTTATACTAGGCTATTAGGCGCAGAAATGCCGAATTGCAGAAATATCACAGTAAAGGGAAGGAAAATACCTACACTCTTCTTCAAGCGACTCACATCAACCATTTAACATCACGCGACCAATCTACATCACTCTAGAGACAAAAGGAATCTTTGACATTTCTTCCCGTATATGCCCGTTTCCCGTCCGGTACTTTGGGTAGTTTAATAAGAAGGGGATGTCACTACCATCGAAAGGCTGTTAGTGCAATGCCAGACCATGGCAGAAGTGCCTAGGCACACCCCCCGTTTGACCTATTTAAGGACAGGTTGAGCTACGCTCAACCAGAGCGCAGAGTGATCCCACAACATGGTCACACTCCACTACCAGAAGCTAAAGAGGGCACTCTTTAGTAGGCTTTGGTGAACCGCGCATACCCAGCAGATGCACTTTTCCAGCAGCGGCTGGCTTCGGGGTTAATTTTATATTATGAGTCTCCTCCCGCTCAACTCATGACCTCGGCCATTGGAGTTATTGATTAAACCATGGCCACTACGAATCCTACCTCGATTGCAAGCAATTGGCTTGGAAACTAGCTTGCGCCCGTAGTTCAGTATTTCAACTCTAACGAGCTAGCCCGATGGATCGACAGATGCCATCTACTGATCCCTGTCCATTGCCTCAAGTAATCCAGGGGGTTCAGTAACCCAGGATACTTGCAGGCAACCCTGCAAGGGGAAAGGATCAGGATGGTTGGGGGAGGGAATCCCCAACCTGGAGAGCCAGAGGCTGATTGCATCCTGAAGAGTAGGCGATGGCGTCGCCACAGGCCTACGCCCAAATGTCTCTTGCTGTTTTAAGTAAGAGTGACACAACTAGATTTTACTTTCCATACAAGGACTCATGCATATCTTATTAGAAGATTCGATTTGTCCAGTGCAGGGTCTCCCTTTTAGTCGCCTCCTACAACAGGCTGGGCATACCGTAGGCCTATTCTACTTCGGGACCTACACTTGTAGGTTATATATATAGTAACGTTAAAATGTCGTTTTTAATATATTCACCGGTACCGCCATCTATACAATTTTGATTAGTACTAAATTCTGAAAGTTCCATATGTGAAAAACATTTTGGAAGTTGAAAGTATTAAATTAAGTTGACGAAAGTCATGTTAGTTATTTGTTTTAAACCAGATTTCACATTAAGTTGAATAAAACCAATTATATTGTGAGTGCACATTGGTGCAAAGATGATAAATAATAAGAATAGTTTATAAAATTATACGACGAGTCTTATATTCCCAGATGATAATAAGGATGTTGTAAGTAACACGCTTGATTATAACTATTTTTTTTTCTTTTTTACAACATATTTGCAGAAATTCATACACATAATCAACACTGTCTTCCACTTAGATTAAGTTAAATTGTTCTGTTTTTAACAATCGGTTATAAACTGTCTTTCTTTTCCCTTCTGACTCGCTTCAATTGTTGTTTTTTTCTCTCTCTCTCTCTCTCTATTGTTTATTTCTTTATTGTTGATCTGCCGCTCATTTTTTTTTTTTATACCAAGTACTGAGTTTTTTTTATACTAGTCCAATTTATTAAAGTGTGTGCCTTGTCGTCTAATATTTTAATTTTTTTTAATCGTGAGGCTTGTAAAAAAAAACAAAAAAAAAACAAACGAATATACCGGAAATATTAATTTACAGGACGTACTTGTTTAGTGTTTGAAATGTGTAAAAAAAAATTAGTGTTTGGTTTATAGAGCCATAATAATAGGTTAATAATTAATGGAATTATGAATCTTTTAGGTTCAGTTTGTTTGTAGGATTTCGCTTGAAGCAGAAGATGCTCTTGGCTGGCTCTTTGCAAGTTTGTCGTTACTTTGTCGCCTAGCAAACTTAAATTGCTTTGATTTACATAGTGTCCTATTTTTGAATTTGATATGAATTTTGGATTAGAGTTTTCCAAAACAAAAAAAAAAACGTGGATCAACTTTCTATGGCATAACAATTCTCTGGCATCTATTTCATTCTCTGCAAATTTCTTTTTTATAGATATTTTATTTAGCTACCTCCCCGTCGTTTTCTCGATCACTGTTTCCATTCCTTATGTAGATTTTGCTAAATATTTGGGTGCACTATTACTAATGCTTTATCCTGGAACAAACATGTAGTGGATATTTCTAACAAAATCTGTAACATTTTATTTTTACTAAGAAAACAGTTGATTACCATATGGGTATTTCCATAACTTGATTACTGTTCGTAACTTGATTACTGCCCTCGAGAGAAGATTTCGATAGGATTCTAGGAGGAATGAGAGGAAATAAAGCGCCAGGGGAGGATAGGATTTGTATAGAAATGATTCGCCAAGGGGGTGAACGCCTGGAGGAAGAATTATACAACCTGATCCTAAATGTGTGGTTGAGAGAGGAAATGCCAAAAGAATGGGCAACTGCCTTAATTATCCCCGTTTATAAAAAAGGTAACCGGTTGAAATGCGAGAACTACAGAGGGATATCGTTGCTGAGCGTAACCTATAAAATCTTGGCGGCACTTATAACAGAAAGGGTGTCAATAGTAGCAGAGCGAGAGCTTGGCGATTACCAGTCTGGATTTCGGAGTGCAAGATCGACGATGGACCATATCTTTAGTAATGGAGAAATTTTATGAGTACGGCCTGGAGTTGCATCAACTGTACGTTGATTTTAAGAGGGCGTACGATTCGGTCTCTCGAATTGGCCTATTCAGAGGGCTAAAAGCATTAGGAGTCCCAGCTAAGGTGATAAGACTGGTTAAAATGACCTTGAGAGACACGGTGGCAAAAGTAGCAATCCAAGGTCAGATTTCCTCAGAGTTCGCTATAAATATGGGCTTAAGGCAGGGAGACCCGGGGTCCCCGATCCTCTTCAACCTGGTATTGGAAATGGCAATGCGAAAAAATGCACGATTAACCCCGGAGGCAACATATATAATAGAATTATTTGGCCTACGCAGATGATGTAGCCATTATAGCGAGGTCAAAGGCTGCTCTTAGGGAAACCTTTATGGAGTTGGCTGAAGGCGCCGCCAGTTATGGTCTGAAGATTAATGAGGAGAAGACCAAGTACATGGTCACAACTCGGCGCGCGAGATGTTTCAGAGAGTTAATCGCGGGCCAGCACCGTTTTGAGGGCGTTAAAGAATTCAAATATCTAGGAGCCGTCCTCACTAACAAAAATGAGGTAAGTCGCGACATAGACAACAGAATAGCGGCCGGAAACAGGTGTTTGGGAGCGTTAAGACGGACATTCCATAATAGATCCCTGTCAAGAAAGACCAAATTGACGATCTATAAGTCAGTTCTTAGACCCGTGGTAACGTATGGCTCGGAGTCGTGGACGTTGAGGCATGCAGACGAATTGAAATTGAACCGCTGGGAGAGAAAGGTTTTGAGGTCGGTCTATGGACCAGTGTGCCAAGATGGAATCTGGAGGTGCCGAAAAAACGCGGAGTTAAGAGAGCGGTACGGGGAAGAGGACTTAGTATCTGTGGTCAAGCAGGGAAGGTTGCGTTGGGTTGGACACGTGCAAAGGATGGAGAGTGAGAGAGCACCAAGAAGGGCGCTGGAGGGTACCCTGGAGGCAGTAGACCGAGAGGGAGACCTAGGCTGCGTTGGATGGGTGATGTGGAGGAGGATCTCCGGGAGCTGAACATAAGACAGTGGAGAAGAAAAGCTCTAGATAGAGAGGCTTGGGGTCGGGTATTGGCGGAGGCCAAGGTCCTACATGGGCCGTAGTGCCACAGTTGAGTTGAGTTGAGAGATTACTGTTCGTTAGTATACAATTGTGTAGAAAAGATAACACCTCGAGATAAAACCTGAGACCACCGGAGTTTAAAAGAAATCAACCTGCAAATATTAAACAAACAAAAATAATAATTCAATTTATTTAAACTTCAAAAAAAAACAAATGTACACACAATCTTGGAATATTTCAAATTTTTTCGCATAGAGCTTAACTAAATAGTCTTGAAGCTATCTGAGGCCCAATAGGAAGAAATGGTTGTTGCTTCGCCATGGAGAAAATATAGCAAACCAGCATGTCTAAGCTTACGCCAAAATGGATGGATACTAAGTCCAGACCATGCAATACCGGTTCCTTCTCCATGAGGCGCAGTATTAATTTCCATTACTACGCTAATCAGGATTACCTAAATAATGAACATTAAATAGAATCAGAGGCAGTTTTATAACTTAAGACAATCACTTGTAAGTACGGCGGCAAGGAGTCTCGGAGTGGTAGTATGTGACAACCAGAAGGAAATATATATATATAAAAGATTAATAAAACTGATGCCTTGAAATGCAAATTATTTGAATTAAGATATATATGAGCATTCACATAGAAGGATTGAGTTAGGAAATCAATACATGCATTCAAGATGATATACTTTAACTACTATCAAAAGGTATGAAATGAAATTGGCTTATTAGCGTACCAGATTGTATAACTGTACTCGATATAAAGAGATGCTTGATTTCTGCAATGAAATAAGTGCTATTTAGTAAGCAAGAAAAATTAGGCGCATAAGCTATGAAAGTAATGAAATAATGTAATGCCAAACGGGTAGGTATTAGAACGGCTTAAAACTAATAAGTAAGAAAGTATAAAAACACTGGCACAAGAAATGCCCAACTAAATGATTGAAAAAAATTAAATAAAGTAGATTTTCAGGATTCGTAATAAAATAACTTGGAATAATTACATGTTTTATGCCAATGAGTAAATCAAGTGAGCTTTTGTAATCTGGGCACTCTTGAATATAAGAGTTCTCCTTGGATGTGCGTGAATGATGTATTAAACTCAAATGTAAAAAATAAATTGCTCGGATAATAGGAGCAGAGCATGTAATAATAATTAATAAGGGAAGGGATTAGCTAAGTGGTTAGCGCATTGGACTACCACGCAGAGGACCCGGGTTCGAGTCCAGCTGTGCTACCCTTAGATTTTTTTCTTCCTAGTAACCTCTACAGTTCACTGTCCGTGATGGACAGTGTTGTCTGCAGCGAGAGAACACTGTCCGGAGGCTGGCAGTACACTGAGAAGGCTCCGGGCGCCACTGACCATAGATGTTGACGCGCTTTAATTAAAAAAAAAATTATAATAATAATAAAAAATAAAGAATAAGAGCTAGTAACAATACCCAATTTATTGAATTATCACTAGTACCGGCCATGGTACATTTATACACCATCTAAGGAACCACACAGCTGTGCCAATAAGTTTTTGAAACAAGTGATGTGAAGCAACACACGTCAGCAGAAATAATTTTGGGCTGAAAACAAGAATTAAAACAAGCTAGAAACTTACACCTCAAAAAAAGAGAACGATCACACCAAAAGACACTGAAAAAATCGCCGTCAAAATAGTGCAACAAACAGAATTGCAAGGAAGGTGAAACCTGAAAGTTGAACAGACGCTATGTTGTACGGAACAAAAAGACAGCTTGTGCCTAGGGTCCTTCGTAGTGGCAAAAAATATATATTCTTGTGGCTAAAGTTGGAAAAAGTAATGCGAGAGTGGAGCTGTCTAAAATGCTTCAATACTTACGGCCTACATATAAAAAATATGATGCCATTAGTAAATAATAATAATAAATAGTAAATTATATAAAAATATAATAAGGATAACACACTTACTCTTCGTAAATTATACATAGCTAAAACTTTAAAAATTATCATCACTGACGTAAATTGGAAAAAAAAAAAAAAAAAAAAGCTGGGTGTCAACACTCACACAACTTCTCTTTACTCCAGTACTCAAAATAGTTCTAATTGACAACTTTTACAGTAGTTATTTTTCGCCAAAAATTTAATAATCGTCGAAAGTTGAAAACAAACCGGTCCCGTAAACGTCGTTTAGCTAATTTCCTTGGAAACCGGAATTTGGGTCCATATATTAACTTTCTAGTTATTTCAATTTGGATGACAGAATTGTATAATCAACTGTGATAGCATTTAAAGAAAAACATAACCCCCCTCCCCCAAAATCCCCTTAAATGAATTTATCAGGGGAAAAGTTTCAAATAAAAGTTGTAGCTCTTTATATGTATAGTGAACAACGCTGGTTTAAAGAAAATCGTTGGAGCCATTTTCGAGAAAATACCAGAAAACTGAAAATTATATTTCAGTAAAAACGCA
>JAAEAF010008973.1:0-28723 GCA_011037195.1 Triatoma infestans
GGCCCCGACGATTTTCTTGAAACTACACATATAAACTAAAAATTCAAAGATCTACAACTTTTATATAAAACATTTCTCTGGGAAAATTCATTTAAAGGCACTTTTAGGAGAGGGGTAGGGTTACAGCTTCCTCTAAAATGGTGTCATACTTGATTATACAACTCTATCATCCAAATGAAATTAATTAGAAGAGAGAGAAACAATTTATTTATAAATATTTACAAGTACAAAATATAAATAAATGATGCTGCCTTAACTTAGTTAGGTTGCTGAAAAACACAGCATACCGATCAATCTAGATAGATATGTAATGATATATCACCGTCTATGGTCCTTAAATAATCAATGATCATAAATAAAATCAGTGCAATAACAGGTACCTTGCTGATAAAAACAGATTAAAATAGCAATGAGTAAACCCTTTGTCGGTTACATGATTAACAAAATATCACAAAACAAAAACAAAATAGAACCTGTGATTGTACATATTCATGTCCAATAAAAGTATGACTAGTTAGTCTTCGTCCGTAAAAACTATAAAAACATATCCAGACAGATAGGTTAGTCAGTCAATATCTTTTGGAAGGTAGAGAGGAGGCGAGCTGGACGTTAAGTCCCATATACATGGTGCTAGATAATACCTAGCGAATCCAATATTATATTTTCCGTTAGGAGCGATTGTTCCCTTGCTTTCATGCCAATCTCCTCCAAGTATTTTCCGGTGAATCGAGGGATTGTTCCACGGGCTCCAAACCACAGCCCTTTTACAGTAAAATCCTTCTCGCCGAACTCTTCTTGGAACTTTTCTTTTAAAAAAGGGATGCACTTCTCGTAGATGCTTTTCTTTTCTTTATCTACGTCTTCTGCTTGGTTCGGGTTGTTCGACTCAAAGCGGACCGTAGGATCAATTATCATGGCCATCCTATTATTTTTTGGAAAGGCCACTATGTCCGCGTACCTTGGCGCCCCATCCGTATCCACACAGTAGACTTCCTCGAAGCACGACATTCCTTTATCTCTGAGCTGCCCCAGAATCCTTCGCTTCACACCATGATGGCGACGTGTGACAAGGAGCATGTTGAACGAGCATTTTCCCAATACGTGGGAAGGGGTTTCCGACTCTCTACCGCATCTGCGGCAAAGAACTCCAACATCTCCGGCCACTTGTCCGCTTATCCCTGGTACTCCACGAAGAGGAGCATAGTTCACATTTAGTTTAAGGGCATTGGTCCATTCTGTTCCTGTGAGGATTTGCTTATCGTAAATATAGGAGTTCGTCTTCGGACTGTCTTTAAAATGGAGGGTCCCTACTCCCTGCCATTTACTATTATTTCAATCCTTGAAGGCCTCCATCCTAGATGGCCAAAATTCCGAGTTTGAAGGAAATCAGTAAACCGGAAGTGCGCTTTTACTGAATAGTTTTTTTTCAGTTTTCGACAATTTCATTAAATTTGGTGCAAAAACTATAAAATTTGTTTGTTATAATTTTGAGAACTGGAGTAAGAGAAAGTTGTATGTATGAGTGTTTCACACCAGATTTTTTTTTAATGTTTTTGTTATTTAGTTCCTAGATGAAGATTTGCATCTAATATTAGTAATAATAAATTATTATTCCCAATGAAGCAGCTTTCGCAATGCTCCTTGTAAATATCTACTGTCATCAAATCAAAACGGGGATAATCATGTCAAAATAGATAGGAGGTAAATAATTACTAGAAGTTTAAACCCTTAATAAAGCTAAATCTTAAGCGCTAAGAGAATTTCTAAAACTCTCACTATTAACTACACTAATCTCTCTCTATAACACCAATCTATTTATAAATTAAAGTTTTAAAAGAAAATGAAAGGATGATTATTCAGATTTTTAATTATTTATTTGGAATAAATAAGTTTAAATATTGATTAAATGGAAAACAGAATAGATAAGAAAGAAAAAATTGGAAACATAGAAAGTTGTTAAGCTTGTACTTCATTATATTGTTTCAATTGATTATCTTTTTCTTCTTTTTTTTTTAAATGTTATTAATTACACAATTATCGAGTAAATTTTTGTTGAAAATTGGAACCAAAACGTTTTTTATTTTGGTTATGTATAAACAAGAAATTTTATATAATATCATGCTTTTTAAAATTATGATTATTATTCTCTCATTACTTATATATTTCTCTTACTAGTCTAAGAGAAATCCGTGTCGAATATTCATGATTTGAATATTCACCAGAAAAATATTTTTTGAGGCCACTTCAATAAAAAAAAAAAAAAATGCGAAGAATCTGTAAATAATTGACCATTTTAAGCCCTGCCGTGGATCCAACAAGAAAATTTCGATCAAAATCGTACAACCAGAAGGGCGATTTTTTTAATTTATTTTTTAATGAAAACGGCTCTTTGGAGTTGCTATTAACTTTGCACACTACCGCCCACACAAAAGGCGTAACTATTTTATTTGCAGAATTTAGCCATAAAAATTTGATGTGGCAATTCTCAGGAAGCTGCGAGGTTAGTAATTCTATGGAAATTTATAATCTTAATAATTTCCACCTTTCGGCTTCTGTTTAAATATCATCGTTCAGTTCTAAGAAAGCCGCTCCCAGTTTTTAATACAAAGTACCTTGGTTTTTGTCAAATTTACCTCTAATTTCATTTAGCACAATATCCTTCTAATGAATTATTCACCATACTTAACAAAGTAAGCTTCTAGTAAGCAAACTAGAAAGTCCCAATTCAAATAGTTTAAAGAATAAAGCCTTGCAATCATCAACACAACCAGGCGCCGCCGTCAAATCTTTAAAGAAAGCATATACTTTGTCTTTTTTTTGTAGTTAACTTAATACTTATTAAACTTATCAGTAGCAATACTGTCAAACCTTCGAATAAGTTCTACGAACTGCCTGAATCTAAACCATTATTTTATGGTTCGCACACGTTATCACCTCTGCCTAACAGTTATTACTTTCTCTTACACCCAATAAGAGGAAGTATTGTAATCGTGTCAAATTTTCGATAACAAATTTTCACCGGAAATATCCGTTTTGAGGTCCCCTGAGTCCAAAAAAGTGGTTTTTAGCAAATGGTGTGTGTGTATGTGTGTGTGTATGTATGTGAACATCATAGCTCAAAAACCAAAAACCGTAGAAAGTTGAAACTTGATATTACGTTTAGGTATCACCCATAAAATCTGATGGTGCGTATCTGTCTAAATTCCTCAACCGGAAGTACCACATTACTAGTTTTTTTTTTTTACGTTTTTGTGATTTTCTCCAAAAATGGCTCCGACGATTTTCTTGAAACTTGGTACATCAACTACACATACTAACAGCTACAACTTTTATTTGAAACATTTCTCCGGAAAAATTCATTTAGGGGCACTTCTGGGGGAGGGGTGGGGTTAGGTTTTCATCTAAAGTGCTATTTCAGTTTATCAAACAATTCAATTAAATAGAATTGAATATGTTGTTGAAATTTCGAGAATCAAAAAAATCGGATAATCGGAAGTGCTTTTTACATTATCACTTTAGTAAATTTGTTCACTTTTCGCGATTTTCTCAAAAATGTCCCCGACGATTTTCTTGAAACTATACATATAAACTAAACATACAAAGATCTACCACTTTTTATTTAAAACATTTCTCTGGGAAAATTCATTTAAGGGCAGTTATGGATGAGGGGTAGGGTTATGCTTTTCTCTAAAGTGCTATCTTAGTTGATTATACAATTCTATCATCCAAACAAAATTAATTAGAAATAAATAGATGGCCAAAATTCCAAGTTTCAAGAAATAAGTAAACAGGAAGTGCGCTTTTACTGGACAATTTTTTTCAGTTTTCGACGAATTTCATTATATTTGGTACACAAACTATAAAATTTGTCAATTATAATTTTGTGAACTGGTGTAAGAGAAAGTTGTGTGAGTGTTTCACACCAGATTTTTTTTTTTTTTTAATGATTAGCTTAGTAAATAATTTGTTGATAATATTATTGAAAGAAATGCCTTGCCATTGATTTCCAGACAGGGAAATCATGCCATGTCTGGTATGGACATACAGGTATCCCCAGGTCAGTTTTTTTAAAGTTTCTAACAAGAGTACAAACATTTTTTTGAATCCTTCACAGAATAGAGTTTTGCTGAATTATGTTCTTAGCTTGTTATGTTTCTTTAATAGCTCTTTATAATTGTTTCTAAATATAATACAATTAATTTTATTGTGCGGGTGCTCGTTTTTCTAAATTAATAATTTAATTAAGTGTTTACATATTTTGATACATTCCTTATCAAACTAATTTGTTTGAAAATTGAAGGTTTGTCCCATCTACATATATAAAAATAACCAGAAAGATTAGGTACGTTGATAGAATACCAATTTTGAAAAGAAAAATGACTTTAAGCAGAAATGAGGTTTTGTCGAATAGGTTTCTTAATTACCGGGATATATTTGAAAAGTGTTGGAAAGATTTGCTTTAATTTTTAAATACTAATGCATATATAAACCACTTTTATTTGAAACTCTTTTCTCCGGCAAATTAAGGGTATTTTATGGAGAATCTGTAACTTTAGACTGAACTCCAAAACTGCTTAGTAATCCTGTGGGAATAACAAAGATGCTGCTGCCGGCTTCTAATATTGCCTCAGGTCTTAAAAATCAACAAGTATAATGTTCCCCACTAAATATATTTATGTTATTTATTTATTTATTTAACGGATCATACATCCTTTAATGTTTACAATAGATATAGATTGCCAAAAAATGAATGTATATATACCTACATAGATTAGTAAATTAAACATAGTTATATAAAAAAAAATCTGGTGTGAAACACTCACACAACTTTCTCTTACTCCTGTTCTCAAAATTATAACAAACAAATTTTATAGTTTGTTTACCAAATTTAACGAAATTCCTCGAAAACTGATAAAACAGTTCAGTAAAAAGCGCACTTCCGGTTTACTAATTTTCTTAAAACTCGGAATTTTGGCCATCTATTTATTTCTAATTAATGTTGTTTGGATGATCAAATTGTATAATCAACTATGATAGCAATTTAGAAGAAGCTGTAACCCCACCCCTAAAAGTACCCTTAAATGAATTTTCTCAGAGAAATGTTTTAAATAAAAGATGTAGATTATTGCATGTTTGGTTTATACACGATGTTTCAAGAAAATCTTCGGATCCATTTTTGAGAAAATCGCGAAAAAGTGAAGAAATCATTTAGTAACATGGTAAAGTAAACGCACTTCCAGGTATCCGATTTTTTTCAAACTCGGAATTTCAACAGCATATTTAATTATAATTAACATTATTAAGAAGGCAGAATTGTCTAATAAACTGAAATAGCACGTTAAATGAAAACCTAACCCCACTCCTTCCCCGAAAGTGCCCTTAATTCAATTTTCCCTGAGAAATGTTTCATATAAAAGTTGTAGCTCTTTATATATGTAGTTGATATACCAAGTTAAAAGATAATCGTCGAAGCCATTTTTGAGAAAATCGCAAAAACGTAAAAAAAACAGCTAGTAAAGTGGTACTTCCGGCAGAGGAATTTTGACAGATAACGTACTGTCAGATCCTATGGTGATACCTAAAGGAAATATCAAGTTTCATTTCCTACGGTTTTTCGTTTTTGAGCTATGCTGTTCAAATACGTACACACACACACACACACAGACCATTTGCTAAAAACCAATTTTTTGGACTCAGGGGACCTCAAAACGGATATTTTCCGGTGAAATTTCGGTATCGAAAATTTGACACGATTACAATACTTCCTCTTACTAGGAGTAAGAGAAAGTAAAAATATATTTGTACTTAAAAATATTAGGAAATATAAAGAATTAATGTATAGCTAGACATAAATAGCTCTTCTTTTTTTTTTGTTTAAACTGTTTCGATTGATAGAAAACACATCCAAATCCTTATCAAGAAATTGAACAACTTTTTAATGCTCTAGGGTTAAAAGAATTATAACAATAGCTATTTTTTTAAAATGATATATGAAATAATGAGGTATTACGAACTTCTTTAGATGATAGCACATAAAAAAAGATGGCTGAAACTAAATCTTTACCACCAATTCTATTGTATAAAATATCATAAATTAACATTAAATCATTAAGTTGCCTACGAACTTCAAGAATTTAAATTTAAGAATTTTAATATAGAATTTTTGTCATATTCTATAGAGTGATAATTGGTTCTGTAATGGACTAGCTTAAGAAATTTATTGTGTAAGCTCTCAATCATGTTATATTTATGACCAAATATTTAACACGTAATAATTATGGCCAAACATTAAAATTCGCAAGTTTAAAGAAAATTTGATTATTGTAATTGTAATAATTACCGTAAAAAAAAAGTAGTGTAAATGTTGCACCCCATTTTTTTATTTATTTCTTTTTCATAAAAAGAGAATTATAAGATTTTTATAAATATCTTTTAAGTCTACCTTTCTCCTTTATTTTTTTTGCCTTTCTCTATTAAAAAGTGCAAGCTGTTGGCCAATTGAAAACAAACAAAAACTCAGCATTTATAATATTTGTTTGCTGTTTATTATAACTTTATAATATATTAGTTATTAAAATGTGTGCTTATTAATTGTTACATATACAAATTATCTTTTCTATTGTCAACATGAGATAATGTCGATAATGAAGATATATGTATAGTTTCAAGTATCTAAAAGCCTAAATAAAAAAGATTTTGTATATAAAATACACATTTTAAACCACCTACTAGATTTGTTTGATTTCATACCTTTCCAATATATCATCAATGTGTTCCAGGGTGTAGATACATATTATGTATGTATTGAAATTTTTTAAATCCGGCGGATACTCAAACGATATTCGAAGAATACCAATGTGATTTTCGGAAAAGTAGATCAACAACTGACTATATCAACTACGTGTTGATTTCCAAAAAATGTTTTCGATTCTATTTTACAAAGGGTTGATTTGAGTGCTTAAAAACAGCAAAGTAGATTAGTTTGACAATCAGTGGCGGCTGGTCTATATGTGCAGATTCTCATGTGAACTCCCCCGAAACAATCCTTTAAAATAATATTCTAAAAATGAACTAAATCCCTTAGTTGTTTTAGTAAAACCTTTTAGCTGGTTAACATGTATATTTGTTTTTCAACTCTGACACTGGAGCTCGCTACTGGCCGACAGAGGCAAATACTTATGAAGTGTAATAAAATTGGAGGGAAATTGTTAGCCCAAACTTCTTCAGTAGAGCAGAGTTTTTATGAAAGTGCCAAAGGAGCCAAAGTTGGCGATGGCGTTCTGATCGAATATTTTTAGTTTTAAGAATTATTTCTTATAGTTTGTGTATACAATACCAGTTGTAATCTTAAATGGTTTAATGAATATTAAACTTTTAATAATAAATATAATATTTAGTCATATTTAAAATAATATTTTAACTATGGGTGTGAGTGCAGAGCAATTAATATAAAAATTGTATTATAAATTTGGAAAAAAAAGAAAAATTGAAGAAAAGATAGACCAAAACCCCAGCTCAAAATATGGTTCAAGTAAGTAAATAAAAAACTTCATATCGAGAGTTCTTATAAATTATATATGGTAAAATATTTGGTACTGTGGATGTGAGGTTAGTATTCTTTATATTGTTTCCTTTGCATGTTTTTACTTTCTCTTACTTCTAGTGACAGAGTAAGTATTGTAGTCGTGTCAAATTTTCGATATTGAGTTTTCACCGGAAATATCCGTTTTGAGGTCTTCTGAGTCCAAAAAAGTGGTTTTTAGAAATGGCCTGAATGTTTAATTTGTATGTATATATATGCATTTAAACAGCATAGCTCAAAAACGAAAACCGTAGAAAGTGAAACTTGATATTCCGTTTAGGTATCACCATGGGATCCGACCAGTAGGTTATCTGCCAAAATTCGTCAACCGGAAGTACCACTTTATTGAATTTTTGTTTTCTTACTTTTGCAATTTTCTAAAAAATGGCTCCGACAATTTTCTTGTAACTTTACACATCAACTACTCATCCAAAGAGCTACAATTTTTATTTAAAATATTTCTCCGGCAAAATCCATTTAATGGTACTTTTGGGTGACGGTTTCCTTTAAAGTGCTATTTCAGTTTATTACTCAATTCTATCATCTGAATAATATTAATTATTCTAATAACAATTAGAATTAAATATGTTGTTGAAATTCCGAGTTTGAAAAATCGGATTACCACAAGTGCGTTTATTACTAGTATTTTTCAGTTTTCTGTAATTTTCCCTATAATGGCTGGAACAGTTTTCTTTAAAGTAACCATGCGAACTACACATATAAAAAGCTACAACCCTTATATGTAACAATTCTTCCGGTAAAGTCATTTAAGGGGGTTTTCGGGAGAGGGTTAGTTGGGGTTATGTTTTTCTCTCAAGGGCTATCATAGTTGATTATACAAATCTACCATCCAAACAGAATTAATTAGAAATATAAATAGATTGCCAAAATTCTGAGTTTCAAGAAAATTATTAAACCGGAAGTGCGTTTTTACTTAACATTTTTTTCAATTTTTGCGATTTTCTCCATTAAAAAATACCGACGAATTTCATTAAATTTATTATTACTAACTATAAAATTTGTCAACCACAGTTTTTGAAAAATGGAGTAAGAGAAAGTTGTGTGACTGTATCTCACCAGATTTTTTTTACTTTCTCTTACTGCTGAAAGAGGAAGTAGATTGCGATCGTGTCAAATTTTTCCATAACACGTCTTCACCAGAAATATTCGTTCGTTTGTCGTCCCCTGAGTTTGAAAAAGTGTTTTTTTTTTAGAAATTGATCTTAGTGAGCCCGAAAACGAAAAATTGCAGGAAGTTCGAACTTTTTATTTAGTTTAAGTGCTAGCTTGGGACCCAACAACAAGGTCTTGGGATCAAAATCGGCCAACCGGAAGTGATACTTTACTGAATGGATATTTCAGGTTTTTTTTTCCAAATTTTCTCGAAGATGGCCCCCATAATTTTCTTTAAACTTTCTTTTATTAACTACATATTACAAAGAGCTGTAGCGGCCTCTACACGGTCAATAATATTAACAATACCTTAGCGTATTGGCAATAATATTGACCGTGTAAGGTGAAAAAAAATTGTATTGACGGTCGGTATTGATTAAATCCGGATTTTCTGATTTTCGTATATCAATACTGAGAATTGGTGGTGGATATTGACAATAATATTGACCGTGTAGGGGGCGGCGCAAATATTTCCATCAATATTCAGTTCAGTAGTTTCAAACAACGTTGAAACTAACCTCAACAACAGTGATACAATACCTTACAAAGGTACTTAGGAAAGATTTGTGTATTAAAATAAAATTTCAATCATACATTTTTTTAAAGGTGATTGTCAATTTTTCAAAGTCTTGAAGGACATATATAAAGGTTTCACAGATTTCTATTACAGCTTTGCTGATAGTTGGGGACATTATGACAGAAAAAACTTCAAGTCTTCAAAATTTCTTCCTGTGGCTAAGTACCTCAAGGTTAAGGCTAATCTTTCCCTAACACTTATACTTTCTCTCATATTTCCGTCCTGTCTTTTCAAAAATGGTAGTACAACCATCTGTAACAGTTTGTTAAAGGTAGGTTCATCCATTCGAAAGTAGTTCTTGAAATCTTCAACATCGCAGAGGCTGATTTCCTTCAAAAGTATTTAAATGAGAATATTCATCTCTCTCTCTTCTTCAACCATTCTTTCATCCAGTGTTTACGTTTCATTTGATGAGTAGTGTCAAATGCCAAAATAATAGCTACGCAAGCTTTTGTACGATTATTCATTTTTTGGAAAGGAAAAAACCGAATAAAACCACGTAGATTCACTCTCCTGGTGGCAGAAGTAGTAAGTACTGAGCAAAGTTATAGACAAAAATATTGATCGTGTAAGGTAATGAAGTATTGAGATCGGTTAGCACGAGTACTGATGGTTATATTGTCAATACCAATATTGACCATGTAGGGGCCGCTTAAAACTTTTATTTGAAACATTTTTCTGAGAAAATTCAAAAAGTGTTTTGGCGTTTTGGTTGGATTATGTTTCCCTCTAAAATGCTATCTCAATTCATCATTCTGTCATCTATACAATATTAATTACAATGAAATGTGATGCTAAAATTTCGAGTTTAAAGAAAATTGGTTCACCGGAAGTTTACTGAACAGTTTTTTGGCAACTTTTTCCCTATAAACTTGTTATACTAACTATACATACAGAGACTATCACTTTTGTATGAATCGGTTTCCCGTGTAAATTCATTTAAGAGAGCTTTTAGGAATGGAGAAAAACATCTAATAGGAATTATATGTCAGAACAGAATTATTAGTCTATTATTATTACTGTTTTTATTAGCTTTTATAACTCATCATAGCCGCTCCCCAAAACACTTTCTCTCCGGAGCTGTCTATAGTTTAATCCCCATCTTTCAAAGTCCTCTCGCCACCACACGCTCCATCACATCCTTTACCCACCTCTTGCTTGACCGCTCTCGTTTCCTCCGTTTAATTTGTTCGTATTCTAACGATATTTTGGGGCCCTTCTCATTTACTCATCCTCCTGACATGACCATACCAGCTTGTTTAACATTGAAATTGCCCCATAACCTTAAAAATCAGTTTATCTGCAATGAGATTCGAATCATAAAAGCATTATAGGATCCGAAGAACGAATAAGCACACATAAAATGAATAAAACGTGAGTTACTATTCCCCACCTAAGCCAGACTAGGAAGGGAGAGTTCGATTCATATAAATAGAACGACAGCAGAACAGTCAGGGAGTTTTACGACAGTTTTAACAACTGTGCAGCCAGTCAGCTGCAACCTATCTATTTCCTTCTTATTACTCAGCCAGTCTGTCTCTTTATATTTTTGTCTCGCTACCTAATTTCTATTCAATTGTTAAGTCCTTGCCGTTTGTGTGTTCTATTCATTATACAGAGTTCAGCATATCATCTAGTTTATTTATAATCTATATCCATTCTCTCATAATCTCTTCAATCTCTCTCCTTCTCACAGCCATTATATATCAAATAAAAGAGAGATGACAAATGTATGCAATTAATATGCGAAATATTGAGAGAAAAAAAGAAAAAAAATCGTATAAAACACTCAGACGACTTCCTCTTCAACATATAATTCTTAATAGTTGTTTAGTTGCCTTCAATTTTCATGTAAAGAAAGAATCATCTAAACATAAAAAAAAAAATCTGGTGTGAAACACTCACACAACTTTCTCTTACTCCAGTACTCAAAATTATAATTGACAAATTTTATAGTTAGTGTACCAAATTTAATGAAATTCGTCGAAAAGTGAAAACACTGTCCAGTAAAACTGTCCGGTTTACTAATTTCCTTGAAACTCGGAATTTGGGTCATATATTAATTTCTAGTTATTTCAATTTGGATGACAGAATTGTATAATCAACTGTGATAGCATTTTAAAGAAAAACATAACCCCCCTCCCCCAAAAGTCCCCTTAAATGAATTTATCAGGGGAAAAGTTTCAAATAAAAGTTGTAGCTCTTTATATGTATAGTTAACAACGCTGGTTTAAAGAAAATCGTTGGAGCCATTTTCGAGAAAATACCAGAAAACTGAAAATTATATTTCAGTAAAAACGCACTTCCGGTTATCTATTTTTTTTCAAACTCGGAATTTCAACAACATATTTAATTCTAATTAACATTATTTAGATGACAGAATTGTCTAATATACTGAAACAGCAGTTAAGATGAAAACCTAACCCCACCCCTCCCCAGAAGTGCCCTTAAATGAATTTTCCTGGAGAAATGTTTCAAATAAAAGTTGTAGCTCTTTGTATGTGTAGTTGATATACCAAGTTTAAAGAAAATCTTCGGAGCCATTTTTGAGAAAATTGCAAAAACGTAAAAAAAACAACTAGTAAAGTGGTACTTCCGGTTGAGGAATATTGACACATAACGCACCGTCAGATCCCATGGTGATACCTAAACGTAATATCAAGTTTGAACTTTCTACGATTTTTCGTTTTTGAGCTATGCTGTTCACATACATACACACACACAGACACACACAGACACACACACACACACACACAGACCATCGCTAAAAACCACTTTTTTTTGGACTCAGGGGACCTCAAGACGGATATTTCCGGTGAAAACTCGATATCGAAAATTTGACACGATTACAATACTTCCTCTTACTAGGAGTAAGAGAAATTAATAACTTTTTTGGAGGAAAGTATAACCTCTCCTCCTTCAACCCCCCTCCCATAATGAATTTTCTTGGCAAAAGTTAGAAACGAAAGCGATAGATATCTCTGTATAGTTAGTATACAAAGTTTAATAAAACTCATCGAAGTTTTTATAGAGAAAATCGCAAGAAAACTAAAAAATATATATACAGGGTGTCCCAAGGTATATGGATAACGACTTTTTCTCGGAAACTAAGATAGCTAGAAAAAAAACTAAAAAAATACGTGTCCACGTAGTTTTTTTGTTAGAAAACCAAATTTAATTTGCAAATTTGTTTTGGTGTTTCCAGAAGCGAGATACGGGCACGAACTTCATTTTTTCAAATATGGAGGTGTGGTATTTATTTAAGAAATAGATCCCTCTATTTTTTTGTAAGAAAAATTTTTCTTGAACGGTTTTTTTTTCTTTGAGCGATATTTTTTCAAGTTATAAATGAAAACATGATTCCTATAAGAAATTTCAAAATCATATTATAACGGTTTTTTGATTGAATGAGAAGAAAAGTACTATTTTATTATAAATTTTACTCCTCATTAATTACAGATCTTGCTGCTCGAACTCGCCTCCACGATAAAGATGTATTTCTTAGGTCGTAAGGTACAAAGCATGAAAAAGCATGTGTATCTACAACGCTGCTGTCGTTCATTATGTTTCGCCTGTAACAACTCATTTTGACTACCTGGTCTTGTACAGTTCTCAGGGCTCCCACTGTCTCAGCGAACAGTTACCCCCGCGTCAGCCATGCTATAGACGCCTTCGTATTCGTTGATCAATGACGCCGGGTATTGTCCGTGAAGTCCTCCCAGAAGACGGCTACATCTAAGTGGTATGCGGTGCTCTCAAGTCTTTCCCGTTCCGCGAGCGATTACCGCACGAATTACTGTTGACCTATGCCGCCTTAAGAAATACAGTTCAGCCGGGAAATACCTTTGGTCGTAAGGTAGAATTGGCAGGAAAAAGCATGTGTATCTACAACGCTGCTGTCGTTCATTATGTTTCGCCTGTAACAACTCATTTTGACTACCTGGTCTTGTACAGTTCTCAGGGCTCCCTCTGTCTCAGCGAACAGTTACCCCCGCGTCAGCCATGCTATAAACGCCTTCATATTCGTTGATCAATGACGCCGGGTATTGTCCGTGAAGTCCTCCCAGAAGACGGCTATATCTAAGTGGTATGCGGTGCTCTCAAGTCTTACCCGTTCCGCGAGCGATTACCGCACGAATTACTGCTGACCTATGCCGCCTTAAGAAATACAGTTCAGCCGGAAATACCTTTGGTCGTAAGGTAGAATTGGCAGGAAAAAGCATTTGTATGCATCTCTAATGGTTATAGCTCTTGATATGTGTGGATAATAAAAGAAAATTAAAGGGAAATCTTTGAAGTTATTTTTTTTTTTTTTTGAGAAAATCTCAAAAGAAACCGGAAAAATCCATTCAGTAAAGCATTACTTCCGGTTGACCGATTTTGTCCAAAAACCATTCATTGTCAAGATCACCTGGTAAAACTTAACACAAAAAAAAAGTATTAAATTTGAAGTTGATGATGGATGGATAAGGATTATGAGATTCGGGGGAAAAAAAAATTGCCAACGTTTCGACAAATATATTGTCTTTATCAAGGCATAAAAATAAGAAATGTTAAAAAAAAAAAATCTTCAAAAAATGACAACTTAAACTTACGTATATTTTAGGAACAAGTTGAGTGACACTATTCACTGAGGTGTTCTCAACTTCTTATTTTTTCTAAAATATACGTATGTTTAAGTTGTCATGTTTTTTTTAGATTTTATTTAACACTTCTTATTTTTATGCCTTGATAAAGACAATATATTTGTCGAAATGTGGGTAAAAATTTAAGTTTTTTTATTTTATTTTATTTTATTTTTTATAAAAGACCGAATCTCATAATCCTTATCCATCATTTAAGAATGGACGAGAAGAACCTTCCATTTGTGAACTTGATGTGATTATCCCGATTTTGAGTTAAGACAAATTTTTAAAATTTACTGTTTTCAGACTGGGGGGGGGGGGGACTACAAAACGAATATTTCCGGTGAAGACGTGCTATGGAAAATTTGACACAATTATAATACTTGTTCTTATACCAGTAAGAAAAAGTAAAAAAAATTTAGCAATGTTGCACTTAAAATGGATTTGAACAAAACCTTGAAGCATATCTATGAAAAATTGGGCAAGTAGTAAGCTCTCTCTTTTCTGTGCCCCTCGTGAGAAGTATGTGAAGATTTCAAACATCTCGTTATGGACATCAGACCGACTGACTAATTTTTTCATGATAAAATTAAAAAGTACAATCAAGAGAATATATAGAAGTGCTCAAAATATTATATGAATTTGTAAATAAAATTCTTCAAATCATGAAAGTTTGCAAGTATTACTTTCTCTTACTCCTAGTAAAAGAGGAAGTATTGTAATCGTGTCAAATTTTCGATATCGAGTTTTCACCGGAAATATCCGTTTTGAGTCCCCTGAGTCAAAAAAGGGTTTTTAGCAAATGGTGTGTGTGTGTGTGTGTGTGTGTGTGTGTGTGTGTGTGTGTGTATGTGAACAGCATAGCTCAAAAACGAAAAACTGTAGAAAGTTGAAACTTGATATTCCGTTTAGTTATCACCATGGGATCTGACACTACGTTATCTGTCAAAATTCCTCCCCGAAAGTACCACTTTGACTATTTCATCGTTTTTTCTCTAAATTTCTAGTCATAGGTGGATTGGTCCAATTCTATCATCCGAGTCGAAATTAATTAGAAATAAATAGATGGCCAAATTCCGATTTTCAAGAAAATTACCAAACCGGAAGTGCGCTTTTCCTGAACAGTTTTTTTCAGTTTTCGACGAATTTTATTAAATTTGGTACACAAACTATAAAATTTGTTAATTATAATTTTTGAGAACTGGAGTAAGAGAAAGTTTGTGAGTGTTTCACACCAGAATTTTTTTTTTTCAAATACATCACTATTTCAACATCGGAGTTATAAAAAAAAAAAAAAAAAAAAAAAAACCTTAGTGCCGGAAGTTATAGTGTTACCAAAACGGAATATTAATTTTGATCTTCATGCGATTTTAAGATATTTTATTTGGACACACATAATAAACACACAAGATTATTCACAAAAATATATTGTTTACATGATCGCAAGAAGTCTTCACAAAATAATAAGAGAAAGTAAAAAGTAAAAAGAAAAAAAAAAACAACAACAAAAAATAGCAGTAGTTAAATAATTGAAAAACCAAAATTAGTTGGAAGCATATAAAATAACCATGAATTACTTTATTATTAGAGGGAGGGGCTGACTAATATTGAATGTGTAGGAAACATTATAATTTAATTTCAAATTGTTGGTTTAATCAAATAAAAAAAAACAAAACAAAAGAGAGTCGCAGCTGTGTCCTACTAAAAGAAGAGTGCGGGCGAGTCAGGCCTTGACCCTTGGCCTCCAGGACACTCGTTCCACTCCTATTTCTTGGACCCGGCTAAACACAAATCTAAAACTTTTCACTTTCTAACAGCAAGAGATACTATGATAAAGGGGGCAGTTACAAAACCGGTATCCCCACTATCCCTAGTCCTTTGATATTGGATTTGTGACGCCCACGCTTCTACTTTTGCTTCATCTTCTTGCTGTCCAGGACATAGTTCGTACTTGACATTCTTAATTATGTGTTTACTTAGGGTTACTTACACTTTTTTTTTCTCTCTCTCACCTTTTTATTTTCTCCATACATTAAACCAACTTTATAATTGTGTTTATTTGTTAAACAAAAAAATAAATAAATAAAATAGTTACATTGATATCGTGAGATTTCTCTTTCAAAAATAAAAGTAAAAGGTATAATTAATCAGGAACAAAACAAGAATAGTAATTCAAAAAAAGAAATAAGTGCTCTAAACATTTATATTTTTTTCCTTAAGTTTCCAAAATATACATTAACCTGTAATAAGGACCAACATTGATTAAAGAAACTTGTGTGAAACACTCCAAGACTTTCACTTGGTGTAATTTTCACAGTTCTAATTGGTCGGTATTTTTACTAAATGTAGTATTATCCTTAACTCGCTCCAAATATAATATACAGTGTGACACACACGCAAAAGTAGATACGATACTTCAATATTCTTTTTAGGGTGTTTGATTAAAAAAATATGAGTTTGAATATTTCTAAACTATTATTTTTGTATGGGTTATGATTTATTTGCTGCAATTCAAACATGTGGCTTTTGCTTAGCCTTTTCAGCCCAATCTCCCAGCGAACACGGAATCAGGCCTGTACTCAAGGGAATCGAAGGTTAATCACACTCTGGAAACCCCCTTCCACAGGACAGATATCTTGGCCGCGAACGGCCTGCCTATATTTCGTCATTTCAACTGATTATGCTCGGAGCATGTTAGGGGCATCCGGCACGGTGATATCAATTAGGAATACCCGACTTCTGGGTCTTATCGTGCTAGATTATGTCTGGGAGGTACTCGCTACTGTGTGATCGGTGAATACCATTCGGTCCCAATATAGGAGACTGCTCTTTTATGTTGACCGGTAATGGATCGATTTGTAATCTCCCCCTTCGGCGTCGCGCATCAGACCCAGGTTGTAGATTTTGGCCATACTACTATGACTCTGCAGATAATTCCTTTGCGCCAGACCTGGACACGCTGCAAGCAGGTGATGTGTGTAGTTTCTGACGCCTTGTGGCATAACCTGCATCTACAACGCTGCTATCGTTCATTATGTTTCGCCTGTAACAACTCATTGGGATTACCTAGTCTTGTACAGTTCTCAGGGCTTCCTCCCTCTCAATTACCCCCGCGTCAGCCATGCTACAAACGCCCTCGTATTCGTTGATCAATGACGCCGGGTATTGTCCGTGAAGTCCTCCCAGAAGACGGCTACATCTAAGTGGTGTACGGTGCTTTCAAGTCTTTCCCGTTCCGCACGCTAAGATTCAGCGAGCGATTACCGCACGAATTAGTGCTAACCTACGCCGCCTTAAGAAATACAATTCAGCCGGAGCGTCATGTTGTATAGCTATGTCTGTAACACCTCTGCGTCCTACTAACCGGTGAAGTGTCATCCTCTCGACCGCTTCTATTGGAGATATTTGTTTTGCCCCGTTAGTTTAGTATGGATGAGACATTGCAAGGCAGTTAAATCCATTTAACTGTCCCAAATGTATAGGAAAGCACATTATACAGTAAGTATTGATCGCGAGGATTGGACACCCCTGCGAAAATCATTCCGCATCACAGCCTGGAGACGCCGACTCTTCTTTAGCCCAAATTATTATGATTATTATTTCAAAAAGATTCAGTTTTATAATAAAACCCATCTTTTGATTACACCCTTCACACTTATTGATATTATATTCTGGATTTAATTTTTAATGAGCTTTAATTATTATCCTAATTGACACGGAAATCCTTTTGAGATTATAGTTCCATGTAAATACCTAAAATTACATTTTAAATGTCAAAACAATTAGTTTAAATTTAAGAAGTAAAGTAGGGGATGTTAAGTTTAATTCATGAAATTAACGGTTTTCATAGAAACGCTTTAGCGTGACTTTTAGTAATTTGCCCACACATTTAATACAATTAATTAAATAGAAAGAACAATTTGTTACACGGTAATCATTATTTCGAGGCTAACAAATAATTTTTCCGTTTCCAAAGTTTTAACAATTCTTTAATATATTTACTTTAAACTTTCAAGAGTATAATAAATAAAAATCGGTTATGAAATATGTAGATGTTTTGTTTTGTTGGAATTATTCTAATTCTGCTAATTGACGAATTGTCTTCAGACATGGCATTTGTACTTAACATTTGTAGCCCGTAATATTATCACATAGAATGGTGAGGAACCTTACATTTCTATATGTTGTCTAAGGTCATAATTAGCTACTTGTAATCCATCGATCTGTCTCCTTACCACTAGTTCTCAGAGGGGAGCAATCTAAGAAACATATCTGGGCATTGGAAGGAGAAGATAAAGAGAGTATGGGCTAGTCCAGCCGCCAGCTTAGAAAGGGCACCTGACCACTCATTCAAACGCCATTCGCACAACCATCAACCTTCAACGACCATCGTTCCCACACCGTCACTCTGTCAGTCAGTCTGTCACTCTCTTCTCACGCTACATAACTCTGCTCTAAATTGTACAAATTAAATTCCTTGCAGTTTCTTATATTCTCATTTAATTAAACAATAAATGCTCGTAATATCAATTTTTCCGAGGAAAAAAAATGTTTCCGCAAAAGTAATAGGTTTTAAGTGATAGTGTGTAAAAGAACGATTAAAGAAAAAACTCATAGGAGGTCCTTAGAGAAAACACAGACAAATATTCAATAATTCGAAATTACGAATTTCATTAAATTTGGTACACAAACTATAACATTTGTCAATTATAATTTTGAGAACAGGAGTAAGAGAAAGTTGTGTGAGTGTTTCATACCAGATTTTTCTGTAATCTATTTAGTATTCGATCGATTTGGACTAAAATTTTTTTGTCAGTTCCCTTGATAGAGAACTTAAACGAAATATCAATTTTGAACTTTCTGCACTTTACCATTTTGAGTTTTGCTGAGCACATGTACACACACCAATTTCTAAAAATCACTTTTTCGGATTCAGGGATTCTCAAAACATAAATTTCCGGTGAAAACTCAATTTCGAAATTTTGACACGACACCAATAAGAGAATGTAAATATTAATACAAATTTTGATCATGTAATGATGATAAATTAAGGTTTTTGTAAAAAAAACTGTATATATGTATTTAATATATTATTTGTAATAAGAATGTAAACAAGGCTATTAAATTATAAACAAACTTATGACGAAACTGGCCCTCTTTATGATGCTACTACTAAAATGGAACCTTCAAATAAGCAATTAATTCAGATATAGATAATATATTTATTAATTCTCAAACATTATTTAATAATATTAGTAAATAATAACAGATCCAATATCTTATAAAAACACGTATTCATATCTTTTAGCGGGACCTTCGGAAATAATCCTTGAAAAATCAAATAACTATAACGCTTAAACAGGATTTAAATAAGAGAAATGAATAAAATAAATTGATCGTGAAATTTGAATCTTTTCAGAAATTTAAAATTCACCTTTTTAAATTTATTTAAGTAAAAAAAAATGTTTTAATTCTCAAAAGTTAAGAGTTTTTAACTCTTCTGAGGAAAGACAACAAATGTCCGAAACGTCGGTAAAATAAACTTCTTAAACATGATAACAAAAATTTTATTTGGTCTCAGCCTACCAATATTTTGCTTGTTTTAAAAACAATAACCCAAAGTTAACTATTATTTATATTGAAAAGGGGAAACAACTGAACGGGTGTTGGCAACACTGAAAATAATGTAAACAGAAGTATTGCCATCGGATGGAAGAAGTTTTGATCAATGAAATTTATTTTTAAGAAACAATGCAATATTATTAAAGCACAAAATAAAAATTTCTGGAAAGCTGTGATGATTATCTACGGAGTACAAACTTGCGAGTTTAATAAAGAAACTTTGTGATAAATTGCAAGTAATGCACAGATCAAGAAGTGTACTATATTGCATGCGAAGTGATCGGATTTGAAACATGGAGATAAAAAGAAGAACAGATTTGGACATTTTAGGTATAATTAATAACTAAAATGGGAATGGGCGTATGCCAGAATTGACAATAGAGTGGCAAAAAGAATCATGGAATGGTGTCCTATAAACAAAGTCCGAAGGGTAGGTCGCCAGAAGAAACGTTAGCATAATGGCATGAAACAGTTAGCTGGCGTAATTGGTTACAAGTAGCTCAGGATAGACAGGAATAGAAAAGGATTGAAGGGACATTTGTTCAGTATTGGGCCTAGTTTCACCAATAGAGGCTCATTAAGGATTTTTTCGATTGTTTCTGAAAAGTTGCATATATTATTTTACTTATTTTTCGTTTTGATATATTGTATTTCTGTATAGAAAAGGTTTATTATATATTCATCATGTATAGATGAGCCAAATAAAAATTGTTTATTTATATTGAAAAAGAAAAAAAGTTTCCACCAACTGTATGCAGCATTTTACTGAATCTTTGTTTTTCAATTGAATAAATTCTTTTTTTCATTCAATTAAAATTTTTAAAAATGTGTTTGAGTCCGCAATACTGACTCAATACAGATAATATCTGCGATTTTATCTATCATAGCATTTGTATTTTTGTTGTTTCTGACCTGTAAAAGCATTCTCATCCATCTTCAGAATAAGGCTATCAAGTTCGCGTAGAGAGTTTGATTCAACCAGTAGTGGTGCATGACAGAAACATGAATTTGAAGTCAACACGATAGCCTTAATTTGACGACGGATAAGAATCAGAAACAACAAAATGCAGTCTAGGAAATAACTTTTTTGTCATTAAATTAATCCTAAATTTATTAACTAAACTTTTCTTTGTATGTTTTAACATATATATGTATATATTTTTTTTTGTTTGTTAAATTGGGTAAAAAAATATTGAAAAAAAAGAAAGTTTAATTTGTTCGAAAAATGCTATAATATTTATGACAACAAATTGCGATGTAAAAATTCCTTTTGAAAAAAAAATCTATTAATGAAATTAAAAAATGTATTATTTTTTTAATTTATTTATTTAAAAAAATTTATTATAATTTATTTTTATTATTATAAAATTTATAATTATTAAAATAATTTATCATTTATTATTATTTATTTATTAATTTATTTTATTTTATCATTTTAAAAAATTTATTTAATAATTTATCAATTATTGTAAATAAGGGAAGGGATTAGCGGTCCCGGATTCAAATCCAGCAATGCTACACTTTGATTCTTTCTTCCTAATAGACTCTTCGGCTCATGAGCAGAGTTGTTTGTAGCTAGAGAACGAACAATGATTCGGAGGGTGGTAGGCTCCGAGTGGCATAATAGATCTTTCACCCTGTGCCCTATCCCCTAAAAGAATCAATAGTCAATAAGAAATATCATAAGAGAAAGTTTGTGAATGTTTCTCTTCAAGTATTTGGAACTTTTGATTAAAAAAAAAATTTTTTTGACTAATAAAAATCCTAGAATATTTATTATTTCCCAGTTTTTATTATTTTATTTAGATTAGATTTTGATTATTTTAGATTAGATTAGTTTTTGCTCAAAACGGATACCAGGATTACCAAAAAGCCTATGGAAATCCCAATGGGAATAACACTACTCTTAACTTGAGCATTTGTAAATTAAACATTTCGATCGTTCAATCATTTTCTCACCATATTATTTCATTATTTTAAAACAAATAAAAATAAGTACTTAAATTTTATCTTGATTATTTTTCTACGAGTAGTTATCATGTTTCATTGTTTTAAGATAATGTAAAATTTAAAAATAAATTATGAATCATTTGAATGAAAAGAAATTGTAATAATAAAAATACTAACCAAACATTAAAATGATTGATACAATGGCCATTGCAAAGTTGAAAATATATATAAATATTGTTAGGATTAGAACTTTGTCAGCTGAAGTTACTTCATGCAATTGTTTATAAAAATCAAGATTTTCATCGCAGTTACCTGAAATAGTAATATTAATAGTAAAATTGCTATTATTTTAATAAATTAATATTAAACAATAATACTTATAGTAAATTGAAGATTCTGATAGTTAAGAGGAAATTTTGCAATTGTATCAGAAAAGTAGTTTTTACTCAAAACATAACTCAAAAAAAAAAAAAAAGTCATTTATAAGTGAGTTAATTGCAGTAAGAGAAAGTTATATGCGAGTGTTTCACGCGTTTTCATTGGTCCCTCAGAAGTGACGCGACTGCTTATTTTCAACATGTTCAAGGCAAGTGTTTTAACGAAATAAATTTCAGTTAATAATTTCAATCATTACCTAATTAAAATACAACTATTATCCACATATTTAATAAAAGTAACTTAATAAAACAAATTTGGTGTAAAATGCTCACTACGTCTTTATTATACCTCTTAATACAATTATATTATAAAATGACTAATTTCCATTTAAATTTCTAATTTTGTTTTATTTGTCTTAACATAAATATACAAGGGGTGGAGGGACAAGTGCCAACTTACCAACAGTAGCAGGTAGAAAATGATTTCATTGTATAAAAGCCAATAATATTTAATGAAAACATTTGAATTTTAACGTCTCAGATTCCTCAGTATCACCTAAATTTCAGAGGAAATTTCAAAACACTTCAAAACCTATTCTGAAATCGCACTTTCTTCTAGTTTAAATTCCAAATGCATCGTTTCTAATGTAATTATTAATATTTCTTTATTCCCTCTGGACCCCCAAAATTATATTTTTATGGAAAAATGTTTCAAATAAAAGTGTAATTAGTAATAAAAGTATATAATGTTCAATAAAGTCTAAATTCAAAAAGTTATAAGTTAAAAATATAAGTACTTTTTTTTTACGAGGATATGAACTGCAACCTAAAAGATCTATTGTGCTCTTTAGAGCCTTCTCAGTGCACTGCCGGCCTCCGAGCTGTGTTCCCTAGCTAAAGACAACACTGCGCATCACCGGACAGTGAGCTGTAGAGGCTCCTAGGTAGAGAAAATCTAAGGACAGCATGCTGGATTCGTACCCGCGTTGCTAGTCCAGCGCCGCTACCACTGAGCTAATCCTTTCCCTAAATATTACTTATGTCTGCAGATAGTATGGAACCATATTCGTAAAAATCTCGAAAAACTGAGAAAAAAAAAAAATCAGTGAAGTCTTACTTCCGATTAATGAGTTTTTCCCAGAACTTTCAAGTCAGAGGTAGTAGCTAAGCGGAACACCAAACTTAAGCTTCTTGCTATGTTCCAGATTGTCACTTTTAGAAGTTCCCCTAAGTAAACACTTAGAATAAATTCTCAGAAAATGTTTCAATTAAATTATTAGAACACTTCATGTACTAGTTATTCAAATTTAAAGAAAATAGTTGGAGTCATTTATCAAGAAATTCGTGAATAATTACAAAAATCTATTCAACAAACTCAGAGCTATGCATTCAGAGTTAAAAATGCCGTTTTTGACAAATCCTTGTTTCTGGATCCTCTAGCAAAACCAAATTGAAATAGCAAATTTGAACATTTTTGAGTAATATTGATCCAGTTTTATTTCTTGCTCTAGAGATTTCAAAATATATACTACCGATGAAAAATCAGTTTCGAAAATGGGCAAGATTACAATAATTCTGTTACATCTGTAAGAAAAAAGTAAACATAGATGAAATAAATATTGCTAGAGCAATGTTTAATGAAATTTGCAATATAAAAAATTAAGTTTTAAATAAAGTATATATCGTTTTACTTCCGCAAACTTCTTATTACTCTCAAATAGGCAAATTGACCCGTTTAAAATTCCGCCTATATTCAGCTAAAAATGGCTCAACAAAATATTGTTTAGTGTGAATTCTCTGCGATTTTTTGAGAAATGTGGGCCACATACGGACACATTATTTTTTATGGATTTCATGAACTTTAAATTCCATTCATTAACCGTTAAGCATGCTATAACGGATATAAATCATAGAATTAAATGTGTTGCTAAAATTCTGAGTTTGTAGAAAATCGTAAGTACGACTTTACTGAAAGATTTATTTACCCCCTATGAATGAACGTCAAAAATTAAAATGATGACCTAATCAAAAAGCCACATGAAGATAAAATCGATACAAAAATAAGAGAAAGTAAATAGGGGTAACCAGAAAGTTTGTTTTTATTTGTACTGATTTTTTTTTTAAATCTACTTTTCTTTTCATAAAAAAAAATAATTGCTGGAGATTTGCATCTTCTACCATTATATCTATCCATCATCAAGTAGTGTTCAAATCGAAGTTTAGTTTTGTTAAAGTAAAGCTCAGAACTATGTGGCACATGCTGCAGAAAATCAGATGAATTAAAAAAAAATCACATGTATGAAAGTTGGCTGTTTTTTTTTTTAAGTTTCCAATTGCTTTTTCTCCCATCACCCACTTTGTCTAACCATTAACTCTAAATGTAGCGTTTAAGCATCAACAGTTGAGCAAGCAAGAACTATTTGCTTGATTATATCTTGAGTTTGCCTTAAAAGAGCATAATTTTCATATAATCACTTTTTCATTTTTTATTCTTAAATTTGTTCATAAAGAAATAATCATTTAAATCTGTTCATAATTTTCCTGCTAAAAAGAAAAAAAAAACAAAAACCAAGACAATAAATAATATTTTTAGGTATTTTTTGAAATTGAAAGTTAAATTTTGTTGAAGCAAATCATAATCAGGATTAGTTCTTTCCCTCTGGCAATATATAGCTGTTACACACACTTTTACTTCTAAAAGTATCTTTATGTTCCCTACATGATTTTGTATATGTAATTCTGCTTAGCAAATAGTTTGATGAAAGTTATAGGTTATACAAATATCTATTCAAAGGTCCTTATATACACTCAGTGATAAAAAAAAGAAAGGATTAAGAGAAATTTATATATATATTTATATTATTTATATATATAAAATATATCTGTTTATTTACCTACTATGTTTAACTGAAAAGTTTCAAAACAGTAAAATGCAGCAATATAGAAGTCAAAATAAAATTAGAATAATACAAATAGTTCACAGTGTTTCATACAGAATGAGCTGAGTATAAGCGGGATTTTAAACGGTTTAATTTGCCTATTTGAGAATAATAAGAAGTTTGTGGAAGTAAAACGTTGCACACCTTATTTAATACTTAATTTTTATATTGCTAATTCCATTAAACATTTCTCTAGCAATGTGGTTGTCAGCATAACTCAGAAATGGAAAGTCGTTATAACTTTAAATCTGTTATTTCGTTTCGGTTTAGCCAAGGGATCCAGCAATAAGGATTAATTTCTCAAAATCGTGCAACATTTTGGTGAATAGATTTTATTTATTTCCATATTACTTGAAAGTCGTACCAACTATTTTCTTTAATTTTTTTCTAATTACTACACAAATTTTCTACTACTTTATTTGAAACATGTTTCAAGGAGGTTTATTTTAGGGGTAAATTTAAGGGACACTTCTAAAAGTGTCATTTTAAAAAATCTGCACGGCTCTTTTCACTAATATATTACTGGGTTACTAAACGTTCCATGTTTAAAGGTGTCCAAGAGTTTTTCATTTTCTTTTAGGAAACCCTTCTTTTACTCGCTTTAAACAAGTGGTTGCATTCACTATCATCTCTATCTAGGATTTTCTCTGTCCGTTCTGCCATCAATTCCTCCAATCCTATGCTCCAACATTAACCTTGAACTACTTCTCCTTCTCCTTGCCTGAAGTTCAAAAGGCTGTCTTTCGTCGGACATCTTCTGCAAATGACCATATCTAAACAATGACCTTTTACCGTTCCTCGACATTACATCTCGAGTGAATAATATCGTCATTCCTTATCTTTTCCATCCTAGAATTACGATGCTTCTAAAAAAAAAAAATGGACACCACAGTTTTCCATTTAGCTGGCGAATAATTTTCTTTCTATTTTTACTTTTTCTTTATTATCTTCAATTCAGAATCCAAATATTTAAATACAACATGAAACATATTCCAGAAGATACAATATATAAATAAATATTGTACCTTGTGGAATGTTTCCTTCCCGGCTTAAAGCTTCACGGATTTGGTGGTATCCGGCAATCAGATATTCCATCTTGTTTAAATTTATTTACAAGCCCTTCTGTTCATATACCCTAACCCTATGGCGCAACAGCCCATGAAGGGCCAAGGCTTGCCAGATGGCAATTTGAAATGGGGGGCGTGTGGTAAGCACGCCGCAGATCCCACGCGGTTTACTTCCGGCCTTCGCTACCTAGGGTATCACTAACTGTAGCATCCCATTTTTTATCACGATGCTGGGTCAACACCGATTTTGTCCTTATGGGAATCGAATTTTGAATTCTTGCACGAAAGGCGAGTGCGCTAGCCACTAGACCATCGCGCGAGAACCAACATTAGATCTAGGTCACATTGATTGCCATGAAATCTAAATATAATTTAATCGATTTCAGATAATCAAAGATATTATTAAATCACTAGTGGCACAGTAGACTTCATTGTTTCAGTGACTGATCCTAGGGGCTCACTCTCAAATCTAATCTAATGATAGAAGGAGTGGTTCTAATGTCCTCGAATCACTACCACTCATAATGATCTGTTATAACTCTCCTAGTTAATAGATATTAACCAACTTGTTCAGAGCTTTACGAATCTTGTTTTCACAGCAGTCACCTAAGCTGTATATATAACTGGTCGCCAAGAACGATTCAAGGAAGAATCAATTTCTAGCCAGTCTCTCCTAATGATAGCAGTCATAGAGAGGTCTCCTTTTCTTCTCAAACAAATCTGCAATGAGTGCCTCCGAGGAATTATATCACTATGAAAGATTTTTTTGTTTTGTTTAGCCAACGCCAATTGTTGGCAATTTAGCCATTCTTTCTCAGGCAATCAATTAAGAGAGCCCTAGCTTAATAGGGGTCTTGTTCTGTAGCCGCCTTATGCTGCTGGCATAGAGCTTGGCACTATGAAAGATTGTAACATTTTTTCTGGAGAGGATTGTTAAATAAAATGAAGTAGTCATAAAAAAAGACCTACACTTAATGATTTTTGAATAAAGATATTTTTCAGGCCTTCATGAAGATTTTGATATTTTACTTGAATCTAAAAAGTTACCCCAACTATAAAATATCTTATTATTATTTATCATTTATAAATTAAAATAACAAATAAAATACCTTGGAAATAAGCTGCCAAATAATGAACATAAGATATTCTTATTTTATCTCCAAATTTGTATGGTCCTGGTTTGAGTATACAAGAATAACAGAAAATTGCTAATAAAGATAGGATACACCATATTATGCCTTGTACCTGAAAAAGAAAAAAATTGTTTTTTCATGCGAACCCAACTTTTTCTTCTATTACATATTTAGGAAATATTATCTCTTTAGATTAAACAATCATGCAGCATGTTTTCAGTTTTGAAATTGGGAACGAATAGAAAGAGAAATATTTAATCTAGGAATCTTTATTTCCAAATATGCGTAGTATTAAGTTAAAAATTAATGTAATTAAAGTTAGAAGGAAACAAATCGAAAAGGGCAATTTATTATTTTATAAAATTATATTGAAAATCAGTTTAGGTTCCTTAATTTTATCATGCGAAATAATTTTCAATATTAGAATAACGCTCTCCAGACAACTGCCAACAATTGCTGGACAGAAAATAATATTGAAATAACTTTATTACATCATTAAAACAAATATAAGAATATTTTTTTTGTTGACCTTCTAAACTTGCAGACTAGCCTCTCATTCCTCATATATAATTCATATTTATAGTTTTTTATGTTTACTTTCTATTACTGCTGGGTAAGAAGAAGTTTTGTGATGGTATCAAATTTATAGAATTGTGTTTAACTAAAAATACATGTTATGAGGTCCCCTGAATCAGAAAAAAATCATGTGTATGTATGACTCTATGTATGTAAACATCATAGCTCAAAAACGATAAACCGCAGAAAACTCAAACTTGACATTCTTTTTGGTAACACCATAGTATCCGATAGTAAGTTTTCTCTCAAAATTCCTTGACCGGGCACAGCGCAATGAATGAATTTTTCATTTGTTTGAAATGTTCATCTGTCACTTTTATTTAAAACATTTATAGAATTAAACATTCATTTTAGAAAGATTTTAGAAGAGGATGACATTTTAGGCTTCTCTTCAAAAATCCTTTTCCCAAATAATGTTAATATGAATTATATGCTGGTAAAATTCCGTGTTTGAAGAAAATCGGTTGACCAGAAGGGCGAATTTTTCTTAACTATTGTTTAGATTTCCGCGGTTTTCTCGATAACCAAACCAGCGGATTTCTTTAAACTTGATTCACTATCTGCTCATTTGAAAAGGATTTAAACTTTTTCCAGAAAATTATTTCAGAGGAAGCTGGGTCGCCACACTACCGCCTAAAATGCCTTGCATTATCTTTGCCTTCCCCCAACTGTTGATATAAAAGGCAACTACATATATTTTTAAAAAATATTGATGTCTTTAGAAAATTTGTAATTTAAAACAAGAAGTCAACAAGTTTAGTGTGTTACAGAAACATTAAATTGAAGTAAACTCTTTACACGAACTTGATAACTTTACTCTGACGATGGATGAAAATGGTTTTTTCAGTTTTTTTTTTTTAGAATTTTCTCCAAAACGGCTTCAACGATTTTCTTTAAACTTCATATATCAACTACACATACAAAGAGCTACAACTTTTATTTGAAACATTTCTGTGGGAAAATTCATTTAAGGACACTTTTCAGGGAATGGTGGAGTTAGATTATCCTCCAAAGTGCTATTTCAGTTTACTACACAATTCTATCATCTAAATAATATTAATCAGAATTAAATGTGCTGTTGAAATTCCAAGTTTGAAAAAAT